>CAUYQG010239663.1:0-43171 GCA_963574415.1 Tarsius wallacei | reverse complement strand
CACGCCCGGCTAATTTTTTGATTTATTGTAGAGATGAGGTCTCGCTTGCCCAGGCGGGTCTCGAACCCGCGGACTCAGGCAATCCACTCACCTCAGCCTCCCAAAGGCGCGGGATTACAGGCTGAGCCACCGAGCCCGGCTTCATGATCTTTTTTATGTTGTCTCTGTACCTTATTCACCATATTAGCACCATTATTATCTCTTTATCGTTTCTTGACATCTTCTTCATTTTTCTCTCTCTTGTTGGTTCCTTTCCTGTGAATGGCCCAATATTTGCCTCCATAGTCCTTGAATCTGTGTGAACTCAAAGCTCAAAGGTTCAGAACCAACCATCACCAAAAGTCTCTTTTTTCCTTAATTCCAGTTCTCAGGAGGGATTCTGATTAGTCACTGGTCAGCCACGGTATCAGTTGATCTTGACTGAAAGTCCATGTCCTGGTTTAAGTAGCCACAATGGGGAATGGCTGAGGAGAGGGCCATGATGTGTTCTGTAGAACTGCTCCAACCAACAGCTGTGAGCACAGTAGGTTTTCTAGAAAAAGCCAAATCAGTGTAGTCAATCAAACTTACCTGGTACACCTTCCTGCCATAGCATTTGCAATTCTAAAGGCTTGTATGCATACCTGATGTACTGTGAGTATCCATATTAAAACCATAATTGCTTTTACTCCACCCAACGGGGGACAAAGTCACATTCAGCTATTCTCTCCTGAGGTGATGCCTTGGAGATATTTTCCTCCAGGTGAAGTTTTCTCCTCCAGCTCCCTCTCACAATTTTTCAACCTATAGATAAAATAAAATAAATGTTAACAGAAGAAGAACAGAACACTAACCCAAAAAAAGGAGGAGGGGGAAGAAAAAGGTCTACAAGATGGCTGGAGTTTAAAGCACATACAGCAGGCAGTAGTAGAAGCTCTGCCTCATCACCCCTCCTCATTCAGACACATAACTTGGATTAAACGCATACGTTGTAGCCTTGGGATCCATTACTGGTGTTGGAGGTGAGTTGATCACATTATGACAAATTATAGGATGGGTTCAGCATACCACTGCTACGTTAACCTAATAACATTTCCTTCACAAGGTAATGAACTGCTTCAAAAGTGATGCAGGAGAAAGACTACCCACTGGAGGATTTTTCTTCTCCTTTACCCATCAGTAAGAGATTCCTACCTCTCTACCATGGTAGTAGTGCATTTTTGAAGATATAATGTATTCTAGAGATTTGATTTAGACTTGGAAATTGCTTGAGACATGAACCTCCCTGAACCCTTGGTCTGAGTCAAAGGCCCTCATCTTAACTTTTAAGTAGGATTTCCTAGAAACAGAGTCTGAGATGGGAAATTTTTATTTAAGGGATTTATTGGAAGAGTATTCTCAGGAGAAGGAAAGGGAACCAGGTTGGGGGAATTAGCATGTTAACCCCTGGAAGAAGTGGCTCATGTTTGTCTGCAGCAATTCTCTGACAAGATGCCAACAGCATCCACTCAGTGTTTTACTTCAGACACTCAAGAAATAATCTGAATAGCTGCTGGCCAGGGTTATAGTCACATGGCACTTATCCCTGCCCCTTCTAGAGGCTGTGAGTAATGCAAGTTTTTTAGAAGCAGTGAAATCTACCAATATATAACATAAATTAATGAATATTGAGATCTTTTCCTGCATATGACTGCGATGGAAACAAAAATAGCACAGAGTTTCTGCCTTTGAATAGGTTTTAATATAATTGGAGAGCAAAATAACCTAAAAATACACAATAATGAATTAAGAGTCAGATGACTGTTTCAGAAAATATATACCACGGGAGTTCAGAAGAATTATCAATTTAGTCTCAGAGAAACTATGATACAAGCTAAGTGCAGGGGTTGGCAAACATTTTCTGTAAAGGGACAAATAGAAAATAATTTAGGCTTTGCGAATCATATGGTCTCTGTTGCAACTACTAACTTTACTATTGTAGTGTAAGAGTAGCCAAGACACATGTAAACTAACAAGCATGGCTGTGTTCCAATAAAGTTTTCTTTACAAAAGCAGGTGGTAAACCAGATTTGACCCATGCATCATAGCTTACTCTTATGAACTGAATGTTATGCTCCCCAAAATATATATGTTAAACCCCTAATCTCCAGTGTGGCTGTCTTTGCAGATGGAGCCTCTATGAAGGTGATTAATGTTAAATAAGGTCATAAGAGTAGGGTTCTGATGCAGTGAGATTTGTATCATTATAAGAAGAGACACCAAAGGACTCTCTCTCACTCATGTTCTCTTTCTTGCATTTTCCCCCTACCCTTTCCAGGGCACACACAAAGGGAAGTTTGTGTGAGGACATGGAGAGAAGGCAGCCATCTGCAAGCTATGAAAAGAGCCTTTACTCGAAATTGAATTGGCCAGAGCCTTGATCTTAGACTACCTAGAACTGTGAGGGAAAAAATGCTTCTATTGTATAAGCCACCCAGTGTGTGGTATTTTATTATGACAATCCAAGCAGACTAGTATGTTTACTAACTCCTAGCTAAGCATAATTTAAAGAGATAAGAAGCAAATCACCTGGGCAGGGTCAAAGCACGAAGCAAGACATACTCATGTGGAAGGCCCCCAGTGAAACTTTGCTGCCAAAGTCCAGGGTTCTTTTCTTATTTGACCCATCTGCAGTATTTGAAGCAACTGATTTCTCCTTCTCTCTTGGTAATTGTCCCTCTTTAGGCTTCAAAACCATCACAGTTTCTTAGTTTTCCTCTTCCCTCAGTGATAGCTTTTTTCCAGTCTCTCTTGTTGGTTCTCCCCATCTTCCTTCCAACCTCTTAATGTTGAAAGGATGCAGAGCTCAGTCTTTGATCTTCTTCCCTTTTCTGTTTATCTTTTCCCACATCCAAGGTGAGTTCATTCAATTTTGTAACTTTAACTGCCATCTGTAAGCCAATGGCTGCCAAATGTGTATCTCTAGGCCAGGTTTCAAAACTGTTCTCCAGAGTTTTACATACAGCTGCTTACTTGACAATTCCACCTGAACGTTTAAGAGATGTCTCAGATGCAAGTGTCCAAAACCAAACTCCTCATTTCCCCACATAGTTTTCCCCAACTTAGTTCTCCATTCTTCCACTTGCTCTTCAGAAGACCCAAGAAACATTTACAAAAACTTAAAAATGCATTGGTCCATAAAGAAAATATGAATAAATTTCTCCACAAATAGAAATTATGGGTCATATATGCCACACTTTTCTGACCATAATGCCATAAAATTAAAAATTAACAAACTCAATCTCTTAAAAGCTTTCAAACCAGTTATAAATAATTCTTAGGCAAAAGAAAAACTCAAGATTTAGCTACAATTTATTTAGAAATTAATGAAATAGAAGCACTACAGATTTGTGTGGTATGTAGATGAAAATGTATAAATTTTAATGAATGTGTTAGAAAATTTAAAAACTTGAAAATGAAGAATTAACTATTAGCAAAAGAAATTAGAAAGAAAAACAAAAATAATCTTAAAGTAAAAATGAAGGAATAAATAGTAAAAAGATAATAATATAGAAAAATTTTTGAAATAAACTTGATGAAAAAAACAACAAAAGTGGCCAGGTGCAGTGGCTCAAGCCTATAATCCCAGCACTTTGGGAGGCTTAGAGGGGAGGATTGCTTGAGCCCAGGAGTTTGAGACCAGCATAGGTAACATAGCAAGGCCTCATCTCTACGAAAAAACCAAAAATTTAGCTGGCCATGGTGTCAAGTGCCTGTAATCCCAGCTACTCAGGAGGTTGAGGCAGGAAAATCGCTTGAGCCCAGGAGTTTGAGGCTACAATGAGTCATGATGATGTCATGGCACTCCAGCCTGGGCATCAGAGTGAGACTCTGATTCAAAAAAAAAAAAAGAAAAGAAAAAATCAAAAACTGATTATATGAAAAGATCAATTATATATGTCTTTTGCAAAGATAATTACATAATTAACTAAAAAAGAAAAACTACAAATTAGAAAAAGCAATAAGAATGAAAAAGCATTAGTGGGTACAGTTATAGAGAATGCTTAAAATAACAAAGGGAAATATGCAAGTATATACAAAAGCATGAAAATTTATTTAAAGCAAACCATTTTTAAAGAAAATACAAATTAATTGACAACTCAAAAGAACCAGAAATTTTCATAAGTCAACAGTTAAAGAAGAAATTTAAACATTGGTCAATTTTCCATTTCTGCAAAATGCATATGTCTTGGGTGGTTTTATATGCAATTTCTATCAACTTTTAAAAATCATGATCCCTATATTATTTAGATTGTTCCAAAGCATAAAAAACTGTAGAAAGCTTCCCAAACTCACTCCCTGAGGACAGCATAATTCTGATGCCAATTCCAAGTGAAGAGAACGCCAAAAATTTCTACCAATGAAAACAACTTATAAAAATCCTAAATAAAACTTTAGCAAATTAAATTCTATAGTGTATTAAAGAGTATTATACATTATTCAGCTATGATTAATCAAGGAGTGGTAAAACGATTTAATATTAGGAAATGTATTCATGTGATTCACTACAATAAAATATTACAAATGAAATAACATAAAATGAGCTTACTAAATTCCAAAAGCACTATGTAAATTAAGCATTCATTCCTGATTAAAATTTATACTGTGATAGAAATAGAAGCAACTTACTAAAATTGATAAAGGATATAATATAGAAATATGCCACAAGCCTCATACTTAAAAGTGAAATATTAGAAGCATGTACATTAAAATGATGAACTGCACAATGTTGCCTACAACAATACTTCTATTCCACACTATTCTCTGTACCACTATATTCCAATATTTATTCATAAGGAGACAATAGTATCATTATGCAGATGATATAATTGTCTATCTAAAAATATCCAAAATAATTAACTGAAAAACTATTAGAACTAATAAATGTAATTTAATAATGTACTATATTTAAGACATAAATTCATAGCTGTCCTGACTAAAGGCAATAATGAGCTAGAAACAGTAAAAGAAAAAAAACCAATGCACAACTGCATTCCAAGAAGCAATATGCCTAGAAATTATCTAAAAACATGTGAGATGGAACATACCTCAAAATAGTAAGAGCCATCTACAAGAAACCCACAGCTAACATACTGCTAAACAGACAGAAATTGGAACTATTTCCTCTGAAAACCAGAACAAGACAAGGATGCTCACTCTCACCCCTCCTGTTCAACATAGTATTGAAAGTCCTAGCTAGGGCAATCAGACAAGACAAGGAAATCAGGGGTATCCAAATAGGAAAAGAGGAAGTCAAGTTATCCCTCTTTGCAGATGACATGATTCTATACCTCGGAAACCCAAGAGAATCTGTCAGAAACCTCCTTGCACTGATGAAGGACTTTGGCAAAGTCTCAGGTATAAAATAAATGTGCAAAAGTTCGTTGCATTCCTATACACCAGTGATAAACAAACAGAAACCCAAATAAAAAGCATAATCCCATTCACAATAGCCAAAAAAAAAAGGAAAAAAATACCTTAGCATCTTCCTAACTAAAGAAGTCAAAGACCTTTACAACGAAAATCAAAAACACTGCTCAAAGATATCAAAGATGACACAAATGGAAAAATACTCCATGCTCATGAATTGGAAGAATCAACATTGTTAAGATGTCCATCCGATCCAAGGCAATCTACAGATTTAACACCATACCCATTAAATTACCAGCAGCATTATTCTCAGACCTGAAAATGACAGTACAGAAATTCATATGGAAAGATAAATGACCACAAATAGCCAAAACAATCCTCAGCCAAAAAAAAAAAAAAAAAGTGGGAGGCATCACACTCCCAGACATTAAGCTTTATTATAAAGCTACAGCAATCAAAACAGCCTGATATTGGTACAAGAAGAGGCATATAGACCAATGGAACAGGATAGAGATTCCAGAAGCAAAACCTCAATTTCTCAACCAACTCATCTTCGACAAAGCCTCCACCATTAACCACTGGGGAGAGGAGAACCTATTCAGTAAATGGTGCTGGAAAAACTGGATATCCACATGCAGAAGATTAAAACAAAACCCCTACCTATCACCATACACAAAAAATCAACTCTAAATGGGTCAAAGACCTAAATGTAAAACCTCAAACTATAAGAACCTTCAGAAAATGCAGGAGACACACTTACAGAAATTGGAACTGGCAAACAATTCCTGATCAAAACCCCAAGTGCCCATGCCATAAGAGATAAGATAGACAAGTAGGACCTTATCAAAGTGACAAGCTTCTTCAAAGTCAAAGAAATCATTGAGAGAGCAGGAGACAGCCCACAGACTGGGAAAAATATGTGTCAACCATATATCTGACAAAGGCCTGATAGCTAGGATCTACAAGAAACTCAAACATGCCAAAAAGAAGAAAACAAACAGCCCCATTACAAAGTGGGCAAAAGATATGAATAGTTACTTCTCAAAAGAAGACATATGAACAGCCAACAGATTTACAAAAAAATGCTCAGCTTCACTAGTCATCAAAGAAATGCAAATTAAAACCACACTGAGATACCACCTAACTCCAGTCAGGATGGCCATCATCAATAACAAAAACAACAGATGCTGGAGAGAATGCAGGGAAAAGGAACACTTCTATACTGTTGGTGGGAGTGTAAACTAGTACAGCCTCTGTGAAAAACAGTGTAGCGATTCCTAAAAGATCTACAAATCAACCTCCCACAAGATCCCGCACCCCCCTACTGGGGATATACCCAGTGTGACATTGGAGCAGGTATAGAAATTAGATAGATTAACCAGAATAGAGATCCAGAAACATATTTGAGTTCAACCAAATGGCCAAAGACTCAATTATGTCTACCAATGAAACTCCAACAGAAACTTTAGATTTCAAAGCTTAGGTGGAAGTCCAAGATGGCCACCATGGAGCAGCAGACCAGTGCTTCTCTTGCCAAACAAGGCAGAGAAGGCACAAAGCTGCCAACAGATAGAGATGTTGCAAACACTCAGATGGAAGAAACACCCTGCACCCAGCAAAGGTCTCTTTGAACACATAGAGTCCAGAAAGCAATGGCAAATGCAGGAATCCAGGTGCCCCATCCCCCACTATGCATCAGACTCACACAAGAACTGAAGCCCTGCCCAGTAAATGAAAGTGGATGAGTGAGCCAAGATACTTTGGGGCAGTTCGCCTCCTCCTAGCTGTGCACAGGTCATTAGTTCCACACAGGAGAAGTCCTGGGCAAGGCACAACAGCAGGCAACCACAGCCCAAGTGGAAGATGGGGAACCCATGCTGAGTCAACCACCACAAGCGTGGCTTCCATCAGGTTGGCAGCTCACAGGAAGGGAAAGTCTGCCCAGCTGATGCCTGTCCCCAGCAGCTGGTGACCAACTTCCCAACCAGATCAGGAAGAATCACCCCCAAGTCCTGTGTGCCTGCAGAGTAGAGCTACCCACCTCCTCTGCAACAGGGAACTTGCTCTATTTCAAGAGCAGTGTGTGGACCTGAACAGGGAGGGAGCATCATGAAAGACACTCAAAGCCTTCTTCAAAGGGAAGTCTTCTGTGCTGTGAACCACAGACAGCAGATGAGAGAACCCCCCCACCCACCGTTCTTCACAGAGCACTAGCAAGAGGGGCTGAAAATTAACCTGACTAGGTTAACAGCAAGAGAGAAGATTCTACAATAAAGATACCTTCCTGTCACAAGGTGGAGCAAGAAGAAGTGAATGCCCCTCCCTCTGCCACTGAATATCCTATATTAAACCACAGAAATGGCTCTAGAACAGAGGGTAATTCAATAGCTTCAGAGCAACAAATCAAAAGAAGAATTAGAGGGAAGAGAGACCTATCACAAATGATGAGAAAATCATTTAAAAAATACAGGCAACCCTCAGAGTCCTAAAGAGACAGCTCCCCAAAAAGCAACTATCAGAGTGCAAGCAATGGAAACCTCCCAAAATGACCTGCCCCAGATGACTGCTACACAAATTGGAGATTGGATGGCAAAATTGAACAAGAGCCAAGAGAAACTAGAAGTGAAACTCACTGACATTGTACAGAAAGTAAAAGTAGAAGTGGCCAATTTCAAAAAAGTCCATTCTGAAATAATGGAAATGAGAAACTTCATCCTGGAAATTAAAAACACAGTAACAAGCATAGGGAGCAGAGTCAACCAGGGAAAGAATCTCAGGGCTTGAAGATCAAAATATGGAATTAACCCAATTTGTCAAAGACATAGAAAAAAGGCTCAAAAAGAAGAAGCAAAGCCTCCAAGAGATGTGGGACTATGTCAAGAAGCTAAATTTATACTTGCTTGGTATCCCTGAAGGAGTAAGGGAAATGAAAAACACCATGGGACAAGTATTTCATGAGGTCATCCAAGAAAACTTCCCACATTTCATTAACTATCCAAGCAAAAGAGATTCAGAAAACCCCCACAAACTTTCATGAGAAAGTAATCCACCTCCACAAAATAAACACGAGAGAAAAAATCCTAAAGGCAGTGAGAGAGAAATGTCAGACTATCTGCCAGGGAAGACCCATCAGAATCACTCCAGACACAAAAACACTACAAGCCAGAAGGGACCAGAAGTCCATTTTCAAACAGCCTTAAAGATAAGCAATTCCATCCAAGAATTTTCTACCCTGCCAAGCTAAGCTTGATCAGTGATGGAAAACTAAAATCCTTCCCAGATATCCAATCTGAATTGCAACTTCCATACTACCCCTTCAGGAGATGCTCAAGAAGGTATTAAACACAGAAAGAAAGAAAAAAAAAAAGAATGGTCGTAACCATCACAGAAGTACAGGCAAGCAGTGAGTTAACAGAGCTTACATAGCACTCACAAAAATGAAAACACACACACATATAAATACAAAAGTAAAAAGAAAACAAAGCAACCCCCTTCCAGCCCTATGATAGGGATAAACTCTCACATTTCAATTATCAATTTGAATGTGAATGGTCTAAATGTGCCACTGAAGAGATATAGAGTGGCAAGCTGGATAAAGGAGCATGTTACAACAATCTGCTGCCTCTAGGAAATTCATCTCACTACAATGGATACCCATTGGATGGAGGCTGGAAAATGATCCTTCAGGTGAACAGAAAACAGAAGAAGGCAGATGTAGCTATTCTGGTAAGAGACAAAACAGTCTTCAAATCATCAAAAGTTAAAAAGGACACTATATAATAAAAGGCTCAACCCATCAGCAAGAACTATTCATCCTAAGCATATATGCACCCAACACAGGAGCGTCAGGTTTTATAAAACAACTGCTAAGTAATTTAAGAGAAGGCATTGACTCTCACACAATCGTAGCTGGAGACCCAAATACCCTACTAACAACTTTAGATAGATCATCAAGGTAAAAAGCCAACAAGGAGATCTGGAAACTCAACACTCAATCAAAAGGATTCAATAGAAACCTACAGAACACTTCACCCAACATCTACTGAATATACATTCTTGTCAGCACATGGAACAAGATTTATCACATTCTTGGACATAAATCAAGCGTGAACAAATTTCAAAAAATTGAAATAATATCATGCATCTTCTCAGGTCACAGTACAATAAAAATAAATATTACCACCAACAAGATACCTCCGAAAACACACAAAGACGTAGACACTAAACAACATGCTGCTGAACGATTTCTGGGTCAACACAGAAATCAAGACAGAAATAGAAAGATTCCTGGAAATGAAACCAAAGACACATCAGAATCTCTGGGATGCCATTAAATCAGTGCTAAGAGGAAAATTCATAGCATTGCACGCACACATCAAGAAAACTGGAAAATCACAAATAGACAGCCTAATATCACACCTAAAGGAGGTGAAAAGGCAAGACCACCTAAATTCTAAAGAATCCAGATGACCAGGATAAAATCACAATTGCAGGCTCCAGAAAACAAAAATATTATAGAAAGGATCAACAAGACAAAAAGCTTGTTCTTTGAAAGGATAAATAAGATTGACAGACCCTTGGCTAGATTGACAAAGACAGAGACAAAGAGAGAGAGAGAGAGAGAAAGTTCAAATAAACACAATTAGAAATGAAAAAGGTGAAGTCACAACTGACCCTGAAGAAATTCAAAAGATTATCAGAGATGACTATGAAAATCTGCATGCAAGTGAACTAGAACATCTAAAGGAAATGGAGAGTTTTCTGACGTCACACAACCTCCCAAGGTTGAAACAAAAAGAAATTGAAACTGTAAACAGACCAATAATAATTTAGGAAATCAAGTCAGTCATTACAAAATCTCCCCACCGGTTGGGCTCAGTAGCTCAGCCTGTAATCCCAGCACTTTGGGAGGCCGAGGCCAGTGGGTTGCCTGAGCCCATGGGTTTGAGACCAGCCCAGGCAACTTGGTGAGACCATGTCTCTACAAAAAATCAAAAATCAGCTGGGCATGATAGCACGTGCCTATAGTTCTGACTACTTGGAAGGCTGAGGCAGAAGGATCGCTGGAGCCCAGCAAGTTGATGCTGGGGTAGCCGTGAGTGTACCACTGCACTCCAGCGCTCCAGCCTGGGTGATGGAGTGAGACTCCAACTCAAAAAAAAAAAATTTCCCCAATAAAAATAAAAAGCCCTGGACCAGATGACTTCCCAGCTGAATTCCATAAGGCATACAAGGAGGAGCTGAAACCCTGTTGAAAGTATTCCAGGCATTCAAGAATGATGGAATTCTCCCCAACTCATTTTATGAAGCTAATGTCATACTGATACCCAAACCTGGTAAAGACTCAACAAGGAAAAAGAATCACAGGCCAATCTCCTTGATGAACATAGACGCAAAAATTCTCAAGATTCTAGCTTATTGGATCCAACAACACATCTTAAGGATCATCCACCATGACCAGGTGGGCTTCATTCCTGGGATGCAGGGCTGGTTCAACATTTAGAAGACTATAGACATAATTCAGCACATTAACAGATGTAAAAAAAAAAAAAAGAACCCCATGAGTATATCATCAGATGCAAAAGAGGCATTCAACAAAATCCAGCATCCCTTCTTGATAAAAACCCTTGAGCACCTAGGCATAGAAAGAACATTCCTTAAAACAGTAAGAGCCATCTATGATAAATCCACAGTCAACATTTTACTCAATAGGCAAAAGTTTTCCTCCTAAGAACAGGAATAGAACAAGGAAGCCCACTCTCACCCCTCCTGTTCAACATAGAGTGCTTAAAGTCCTAACCAGAGCAATCAGGGAAGAGAAGGAAAATAGGAATATCCAAATAGGAAAAGAAAAAGTTAAGCTATCTCTCTTTGTAGACAATATGAATCTATACCTTGCAAACCCTAAGGAGTCAGTCAAAAGCCTCCCCACACTGATAAAAGACTTTGGTAAAATCTCAGGGTACAAAATCAACGTGCAAAAGACAGTTGCATTTCTGTACACCAGCAGCAAGCAGGCAGAGAACCAAATTAAAAGCACAATCCTATTCACAGCAGCCACACACAAAAAAAGAAGAAACACCTTAACATCTACCTAAACAGAGAACTGAAAAACCTTCACAAGGAGAACTATAAAATGCTGCTCAAAGAAATCAAGGATGACACAAACAAATAGAGAAACATTCCATAATCACGGATCAGAAGAATCAATATTGTCAAGACGTCCGTCCTACCCAAGGCATTCAAGAATAATGGAATTCTCCCCAACTCATTTTATGAAGCTAACGTCATACTGATACCCAAACCTGAATCTACAGATTCAATGCAATACCCATCAAATTATCAACATCATTTTTCTCAGACCTGAAAATTGCAATACAGAAATCCAAATGGGAACAATAAAGAGCGTGAATAGCTAAAACAATCCTCAGTAAAAGAAACAAAGCAGGAAGTATCACACTTCCAGACATTAAACTTTATTACAAGGCTACAGTAACCAAAAGAGCCTGGTATTGGTGCAGGAATAGGCACATAGACAAATGGACTAGGACAGACAGAGATTCCAGAAGCAAAAACGTGGTCTCTCAACCAACTCATATTTGACAAAGCCATCAATAACAATCACTGGGGAAAGGAGACCATATTTAGAAAATGGTGCTGGGGCCATGCTTTTGGTAAGCACTGGCCCAGCCATGTGGTTCTTTGGACTCTGGCTGGGCCATGTTTTCTTAAGCTTTAGCTCCATCTCCTACCTTGGGGAGGTGAATCTCCTCTTTCTCTCTCTCTCTATAATTTAATTTCTAAATAAACTATATTTTCCAGTTTAAAAAAGAAAGAAAGAAAGAAAATGGTGCTAGGGAAAGTGACTGCACATGCAGAAGAATGAAACTGGGTCTCCACCTATTACCATATACAAAAAATAAACTCAAAATGAATCTAACACCTAAATGTAAAATCTCGAAGTATAAGAATCCTAGAAGAGAATGTAGGAAGTACCCTTATGCACATTGGAGTAGGCAACAAATTCTTGACCATTTCCACAAAAGCAAATGCCATAAAAGCTAAGATAGACAAGTGGGATATCATCAAACTGAAAAGCTTTTGCACAACAAAAGAAACCATCAAGAGAGTAAAGAGAAAACCCACAGAATGGAGAAAAATATTTGCAAATTTTGCATCTGATAAAGGCCTAACATCTAGGATCTACAAGGAACTCAAATTAAATTAAAGGGAAAAGATAAACCATTAAAAAGTAGGAAAACAACACAAACAGACACTTCTTAAAAGATGTCATACAAGTAGCCAACAGACTGATGAAAAATGCTCAGTCTCACTAATCATCAGAGAAATGCAAATCAAAACTACAATGAGATAACACCTAACTCCAATAAGGATGGCTATCATTAATAAGTCAAAAAACAACAGATGCTGGCCCAGGTGTGGAGAAAAGGGAACGCTTCTACACTGTTGGTGGGAGTGCAAGCGAGTTCAGCCTTTATGGAAAGCAATGTGGTGATTCCTAAAGGAACTAAAAATTGATCTTTCCTATGATCCAGCAGTCCCTCTCCTAGGAATATACCCAAAGGAATATAAATCGTTCTACAAAAAAGACACCTGCACATGTATATTTATTGCTGCACTATTCACAATAGTAAAAACATGGAACCAACCCTGCTGCCTATCGAAAGTGGACTGGATAAAGAGAATGTGGTACATATACACAATAGAGTATTAAGCAGCCATAGAGAAGAACAAAATCATGGACTTTGCAGCAAACTGTATGGAGTTGAAGACCATGCTAAATGAGGTATCAAAGGAACAAAGAACTGAATACTGCATGTTCTCACTCAAGTGGACCCTGAACATTAGTCACATTCGCAAAAGGGAGGTATTGGCAGTTGCTGGACACTGCTAGGGGAGGGAGGGAGAGAAGCAGGTAGGTGGCTTGTGACAACACAAAGTGTACCTGGTCCATTACCAGAGGGTGTGAGGGCCAGTTAGAAGCCCAAACTTCACCTGCATGCAGCTTACATATATAGTTAATCCTTACATTTACCCCCACATCTCCATAATAAGATAAAATTTAATAATAATAAAAAAGCTTAGGTGAACTTCCCTGGTTGGCAATACTCTGAGTACAATCACATTTCAAAGCTAGAAGAAGGTAACACCATTCAATATTCCAGAGGGAGAAGATGACTGAAAGCTTTGCATTTAGATCCTTCCTAGATATCACCTTTGTATCTCTTTCAACTGGTTCTGATTTTTTTTCTTTGCTATAATAAAACTATAATCATAAGTATAACACTTTTTGTGGGTTCTGTGACTATTTCTAGTGAATTATTCATTCTGATAGTGTTCATGGCTACTGTATAGCCAGCTGATCAGAAGTGAGGGTGACCATGGCATCTTGTACATGGCATCTGATGTAAGAACAGTCTTATGGAGGACTGTGCCCTTAACCTTGAGTTTCACAAACCTATTTCAGCATCTATAGTTTGACTCTGTCCCCAAAGTTCATATGATAGAAATATAATTGCCATTGTAACAGTATTAAGAGACGAGGTCTTTAGTAGGCAATCAGGCCATGAAGGCTCTGCCTTCATGAATGAATTAATGCCATTTTGACAGGAGTACATTAGTTATCATGGGAGTTTGGCCCCCATCTTGTCTGTTTCACACACTCACATCTGCCTTCCACAATGGGATGACACTTACCAAATGTTGGCACCATCCTCTTAGATTTTCCAATCTCCAGAACCATGAGCCAAATAAAATTCTGGTTTCACAAATTACCCAGTCTGTGGTATTCTGTTATAGCAGCAGAAAACAGACTAAGACAACATTCAAAAGTAAATCAAGAAGGCTATTTCAATGATCTTAAGATATGCAAGGCCTTCCTAACACAACTCAAAATACAGAAACTATAAAGAAAAAGATGGATAGATTTGATAATATAAATATGTAAGCCTTCTGAACAAAGTTTACCATAAAACTACATTACAAGATAAGTGACACATGATGAGAAATATTTAAAACCAATAATAGACAAATAAATATTTATAATATAAAAAGAGTTTCCTTAAATCAATGGGAAAATGAAAACTTTTTTTTTTTAAGGGTGAAGTCCATGAATAGGCAATTCATAGAACTACAAATATTTTTTTTAAAAAACACAAAGAGAGGCAACCTCAATCACAATCCAAAATGTAAACTAAGCAATTAAATATTTTTTGGTCTTCAGAGTGGCAAAAAAAAACCCAATATTGGCAAAGACATGAGCAAAGCAAGAACATCCTGAACCATTTGGGGAGAGATACTTTGACTAAATATTTTTGTTCTTGCAATTAGGCAATATCTAACAAATGTTTAAGTATTAATAATTTTTGAATTTTTGGAATCTATACTATAAAATCACTCACATTGTAGGGGCCCCCATTCTCCCTCTTCCCCCAGCTTTTTGTGTCGTGAACAAAAGTCACAGAGTACCTTGACCACTCTGTCACCCAGCCAGCTGGGAGATTTTCTCAGCAGGCCTGAACCTAAACTGGGGCCTTGACCATTCCCAGGCACTGATAAAGGTATCTGTGTTGTTGCACAGAACACTGAAAGAAACTGGCTCTGACCCTGAGCCAAATTCCTTAAACCCTCATATAAACTTCATACCCTGACTTTTCTGCTGGAGACACACTTAGGTAAAACACCCGTTTTCTCTCACTGTCCATCACAAGGAGTGCTGCAGCACTCTGTAAGTTCCCCTAATAAATGTTTTGGACTGATTATCCTGGCATTTAGTGATGCTTTTTTTGGAATCAACCAGCTTCATCTCTGGTTTGGGGCACTCCCTTGTGGGAATTCCCCTCCCATTGCTTCTGGGGTAATTCTAGCCATGGGTTCCACAGGACAAAACACACATATATGTATCAAGATGTATGTGCAAGTAGGTTTCTGTGGCAATTTTAATTCCAGCAGAAACTAGAAAAAACACATGCACATGCCAGGCACTATTAAAATATGATACAGCCATATATACTCAAGAAGAAAGCTCTCTAAGACATATTTTGGGTCACAATCTGTATAAACAGATGTTTGTATATAAACTATATATTACACATATAACATTGTAGAAAAAAACTGTACAAAGATCCCCCTCAAACAGTTAACCACAGTGTGGAGGGTACTCCAGATTGGCTTTCTCAACGGCTCTTCCAGCTTCCTCTTCCTAGCTGGAAAGATTGAAAAGCTAAACATCATTAGTGTTCTGAATAAGAATGAGGGCTCCACCTGTTAGAGAGACTTAACACAAGATTTGGGAAGTGGAAATGAAGCAGAGGTGATTTTCCTGCTTGTCTTGGCAAGCAAGGTTATAGAAACAGCTTTTCTGCAGATATATTCCCACTTCCTGGTGTTGACATGCAGGTGTGGTGACAGCTAGTACAACATGGATTCTTGATTCTGGCTTTCTGGTCTATGGCTTACGGCTACAGATGTCGACCTTCTAGCTTTCTGAGGTGTTGCGAGGCTGTTTCAGTAGTATGGCAGCAACAGCAACTTCTTGAACTTGGGTTACATCTACAGTGATGAGTTGTTGAACACATAGCTCTACATGAGGGGAGCCTCAAAGATGGTAGCTCTCCCAGTGGGTCAGTTCTGGAGCTCCAGCTTATAGCCTATTCCTATACCTATATTCCAGCCTGTATCCTATTCCCATTCCCCAACCTCAGGTATTCTGTTATAGCAGCTCAAAATGGACTAAGATAGTCCCTATTTTAGATCTCTTCATATTTAGAATGCCTAGGGAGGTTTCTGTTTTCTGCACTGAATCCTCACTAGGCAAGTATAGCGGAATTGATGCAGAGCCCCAAGCATCCACACACTAGGAGATTCTGAGGTGTTTCAGCCATATTTCGTTGTGAGAAGCAGTGCTTTAGGAGTTGAGTGCCTATCATTGCTCTCTCAATGACTGTGTAAGCACACAAATCCCCACTATGGTCTGAACATTTCGCCCCTCCAAAACTAATGTTGAAATTTACCTGCCAATGTGTATTGAGAGTTAGGACCTTTAAGAGGCATGTAGGTAATGAGGGTTCTGTGCTCATGAACGGACAAATGTCATTATCGTAGGAGAGGGTTCACCCCCTTTTACTCTCTCGTGCACATTCTCCCTTTACCCTTTCATTGTGTGATGCCTTCAGCCATGTTATGACACAACAAGAAGGCCCTTGACAGATGTCAGTACCTTGATATAGGACTTCCCAACCTCCAGAACTATGAGCCAATAAATTTCTGTTCATTACAAATTACCCAGTCTCAGGTATTCTGTTACAGCAGCACAAAGTGGACGAACATAGTCCCTGTCTTAAATCTTAAATTTAGAATGCCTAGGGATATTTCTGTTTTTTGCACTGAATCCTCACTAGGCAAGAAGAGTGGAATTGGTGCAGAGCCCCAAGCATCCACACACTAGGAGATTCTGAGGTGTTTCAGCCATATTTCGTTGTGAGAAGCAGTGCTTTAGGAGTTGAGTGCCTATCATTGCTCTCTCAATGACTATGTAAGCACATAAATCCCCACTAGATGAGAATAGTGGAATTGGTGAAGGGCCCCAGGCAACTGCACAGTAGGAGATTCTTGTGGGTTTCAGCCACATTTCATTGTGAGAAGCAATGCTTTAGGAAGTGAGTGCCTGCTTCAAGTCTCCTAAATGTATCTGTAATAAAATTTGATTGTCATTCTAAATGCCTCAAAACTTGGGGCCCCACCTAGAAGCTTGGCAACAAAGATGTCCCTAGAGAGGTCCCTACTGGGTAACAAGAGCCTCTGGTTAGCTACAGTAGAGCTCATTGTTTATGGGTTTGGGAGGAGTGGTATGACTACAGAATTACTTGAATTATTTTACTAAGATTGTAATAAGCTACCACCCAAAGAATAATTTTTCCATTCTTACTATAAGTTAGGGTTTTCTGGTTGTATAGACAACCAGAGAATAGATTTACGGTCAAATTTCCTCATTTTATATGTAAGTTAAATGAGTATGAAACAGTATGCCTTTAAAATAATTCAAAAACCCTGACTCCCAGTGCTTTTTTTAAATCCTTACACCCTATAATAGACTTGTATTGCCTTTATTTGCCCATCATCCTCTCCCCACCCTTTTTGACTTTTTTTTTTTTTTTTTTGAGCTGGAGTCTCACTCTCGCCCAGGCTGGAGTGCAGTGGCACATTCATGGCCACCCCAGCCATGACCTGCTAGGCTCCGGTGATCCTTCTGCCTCAGCCTTCCAAGTACCTGGAACTACAGGCAGGCACTACCATGTCCGAGTAATTTTTTTGCTTATTGTTGAGACAAGGTCTCACCAAGTTGCCTGGGCTGGTCTCAAACACACGGATTCAGGCAATCCACTCGCCTGGCCTCTCAAAGTGCTGGGATTACAAACTGAGCCACCCAGTCCGGCCTCCCTACCCTTTTTGTAATAACATCTGAGGGTTCCCTCAGGAAAGCCATACCTCCCCTACTCCCAGTCCAGGGTGGGCACCTGATTAAAGCAGACCAATCATGGAGTCCATACTCACAAGCCCAGTGATTGGTTTAAAATGGACATGTGATCATTTGGGTCCAGTTAGACTCTCTGTTATTACTTTAACTGTAAAGGGTGGGAAAGAGAAGTTTCCTTTCTCTGAGGGTAACCATCCTTAAGCTGTTGGTGGGAAAGTCTACCCAGGAATGAAGCCACACAGACCTTATATGGAGATATTAGAGGCCTGTTGAATACCAGGACCTCTTCATGCATGAAGCAAGGTCTAGGTTTTTCAACCACATGAAGCATTAAACTTCCTTGTCTGCTTAGGCTAATTGGAGCTGAGTTTCTTTCACTTGCAACCAAAAATTCCTGTCAACCATTTTCCTGGAAATTATGAAATGTTTATTTCCTAAAAAAAAAAAATTAAAAAATCTGCTTGACTACCTACTATGTCTCTGTATTTGGCATTTAGAATTCAAAACTGAAGGATGCAGCCAGTTCTTACTTATCCTTCAGGGATTCAATCTTACAGAGGAGACCGATAAGGTTTTGCTTGTTTTGTAATGCAATATGAGGAAAGTTACACAGGCGAAAAAGCACTTGGTACACAGAGATGGGAAAAACTATGGAAAGACAGATGGGAGCCAGCATGCAAATTATGTTACTACAACAGGCTAAGGAAACTAGATTTTCATGCTAGAGACGCCATGTTAAGACTCGGAAGGATTTTAGAAGAATGGTGACATGATTGAATTTGCACTTTAGAAAAATAATCCTCGTTGTACTGTGGAGGGCAGGTGACAATGTGGGACTACTAGGAGCATGTGTCCCCCATATTGAGGAGTCTATGTCTACCATAGTTTTTCCCATGAGGAAGAATAGATGCTTCACCCACGATGCAAAGGGATTTGATTTGAGACTGGCATGACACTGATAGACTCAAAGAGTAATTACACGTAGTGAAACAGAGGCGGGAAAGTGAGGAGTTAAGATTTCTACCTTGGGAAGCTGGATGCAAGAGAGGAACAGATTTGAAAAGTAATGAATAGTTTGGGGCATAATGAATTGGAGGTGTTAGAGATACAGCAAGGCTAGAAGACATAAATCAGTAACAAAACAGAAGATGAGGTCTTTACAATTACAGATGTAAGAAATAACATATGGACCTGAGTTAAGAATCTTAATTCCACTATGTTTTAACTGTACAATCTGAGCTTTTTCTCATGTGCAAAAATGGAAAGAACGTCACTTCTTAGGGTGGTTGAATGAGCAATATGAGACCATACAAGAAAAATAACCATACAAGAAAAATAACTACACATGAGGTAGACCCTAAATAAATGCTAGTATCTTTCTTTCCTCCTACTGGTTCTTGCTGCCTGAGATTTTACAGGGAACCTATATGGCTATAGGAGTAAGATAATGACCAAGCATTGCTGTATGTGTGCTGTATGTGTGTGGGGGGCGCGGGGGGGGGATACAGTTTAGTGGTTAAGAGCAAGACCTATAGCCCAGGCATTTAATCACAAAGACTAGGGCAACCTCACCCATGAGGTCTTTGTAGTCACATACTTGTAAAACATATCTTTAAAACAACTGAATAAATTCAGTTTATTCTGAAGGAATCAAAGGTAGATTATTATCACAAGTTCCCACATGTGGGTTTTTGGAGGAATGTTGACTTTACCAGTAAACCACACTGGCACATCAATTGGAGATTTTGTATTCCTGTCAACGAGCCTTTAACTCTTGTAATTGGTAAATTTAATAAGTATTTGATTGAATATGTATAGGAATTAGGTTCTTAGGGAAGAAATATTAAAGATTGATCTTTCAAATTTTCATTATATGTTACATAATGTATGGTTTAATATTAAGAAACAAGTTGCAGAATTTTTTCAGAATAATAATCAATGTCAGTTTATAATGTTTATGGGTATTTTTTGAGAACATGGAAAATTTTATCTGAAATCAGTGAGCTGTCTTGGTGTTTCTTATTTTTTACTTTTTCCCAACCAGACACTAAAATCACTTGAAATGTCATTTAAAGACAAAGAATTCAGGCAGGCATGCAATGAATATTGACTTGTGTATTTTTTACTAACATTTGCTGACCTGTTGGGTCAATATGTTTTGAAGTTTACTTAACAAGTCAATATAATTTATTTCAGCTTAGATTTAGATTGTTTCAAATCTCCAGGATATTCTTTTTTATAAAATGAAACTACTGCCAGAGTATATTAACATGTATGTTAAAAATGAGTTCCTTCGAGAAATAGAAGTGTCCTGCAAGATTATGGTTTTCTCAGAATAATACAAGCAAATTTAAAATGACCCTTTGTCTTTCTCCCTTTCATTTCATGTGCCCTTATTTCCTTTAAAGAGCTATAATGTCTAGAAAGCTGTATAAACAATTAAGCTAAATCATTTTGTAAGCGGTTCTATGAAATGCAAGACTGATTTTTTTCTTAAAGTCCAAATGTGTAACTCAGCTTACATGAGCATATAAGCATATTTTGCTTAAATTACATTTCCATCTGACAATATTAATTTCATCAAGGAAGCTTAGTATAAAATTAATTGTAGCTATCATTTATGTTATTTCATCTTCCCCTTCCATTGAAGCTTCAATGAGAATTCATCAACTGAAGGGCATGATTCACATTTTAACAACAATAATAAAGAAAATAACCAAAACTACGTTTTCCCCCTCCTACTAGAATTCCGTGACTAAAGACTTATTTCTTAATGTCATCTGAAATGTAATAATTTATTTTGAGGTTCAGGGAAAATGCTTCCAATGGATATAATGAGAGCACATATAGTCATATTCTCCTGCTGACAGAGAACATTTCAGTTTCATTGACTTTGGTGAATAACCTCCTATGATTGTTTGAGAAACAAGTTCCAAGAAAGAATCTGTACAAGTGTTCAAATGCCATTCTGTTAAACTCGAAGACAAGGACACCTGCTTTTATTCGCTCACAAATTCCAGAACACTAAAGATTTATAGAGAAAATAAACTCCACACTGTAGAACTCTTCTCTTCAGCCTAACTTCCTATGACAGTCCACTGCTGGCAACGTAGTCAGTGCCTCTAAGCACTGGACATGGGGCTTGACCCAGGTTGCAGGAAGCAACATCAAAGCAGGCAGTAACATTATATACTTCAGATGTCCAACAAAGGTGAGAGGATCCCTGAAAAAGACTTACTGGGGTGTTTAGAGATGTATAGATAATTGTTAGGAAATCAGTTTTTCATGTCCTCAACTTTCATTTGTACTGTTTCCTAAAGGTGACCTGACTAAGAAGATGAGGAAGGATTAACCTGGTTGTCTTTCACCCCCTCCCCTTCCACAGTTGCCCTGTACTGTAGGGTTCCCACTTCAAGAATAAATGGCTCACCTCTCATCCAGGGTGAATTGGATTATGATGTAAAAACATCCAGGATACCAAAGAGCAGAAAAATTCCAAACACTGGTGTAGGCAAGGCCCCCTTGGTACATCATGTTTGTTCTACCCTAGAAAGGGGAGGCAGAAGTGAAGACTAGTTTCTTGTAACTTTTCCTTATCCACACCCTAGTTATTGTCAAAGAATGAAGCATTTCTGAGGGAGGGGCCTGGCAAAGCAAAGCAACAGATGTTGGTACAAATCGAAGTGTCACTTTATTCCATCTAGGTGACAACACACGACAAGATTCCCAGGTCTTGGCTATGGAGCTTAGAAGAGTAGTTATTTCTGAAAAAAAAAACACAAAGCATACCGGGGTACACCAGTATGCTGCAAGGCCAGCCTCTCTGCATGTTCACCATTCTAAGCAATCACAGTGTGGAGTCAGCATCTGATGATCAGACACCCTGTTGCCCACCCACGAGGCCCACCTGTGCACTCAACCAACCAGCCTCACAAACCTCAGCAGCACCTCATGTTACTCATTTTCTACCCCCAGGATCTCTCTGCTGTTGCGATGTGGGACACCACATTTGACACCTGCACAAACCTAGAAGGGAGGTAGAATTAGTACCCATGAAATGACCCTTGACCAACAGGAACAAGTGACAAAGTGTAAATACTCTTCATAGCTGGGTGTGGTGGTGCATGCCTATAGTCCCAGCTACTTGGGAGGATGAGACCCAGGTGGTCGAGGCTGGGTGAGCCATGATAGCACCACTGCACTCCAGCCAGAGTGACAGACTAAGGCACCAGCTCAATAAATAAATAAATAGTCTTCTAATACATTTCTTGGACAGACAGTTTTAAGGCACATTTCCCATGGTTCCTCAAAGAGTACCTAACGGAACTGAGTTGCAGTTGCCCACAGTGGTGGCCCAGCTCAATACCATACCCTTGGATTGGCTTTTCCTCCTTCCCTGTTTCTATCCTTCCCATCTCCCCTTCCCACTCCTTGGAAGTCTCGTCTCCAAAGAAGCATGCAAGCCCTTGTCTCAGGCTCTGCTGTTGGGGAAGCCCAGACCAGAGTGTCTTCGTTGCATATTCTGTATGATTTCAGAAGAAGAAATCAAAGTTTCTGTGATTACTTCTGTAGAAGGACAGTGTAACTCTGAGTATAAGGAATACACCGTAATAGGTAAGATAATGTCTCATATTCACACAGAAGAAACATTTTCATTAGCCTTTGCCAAAACGTTATTAGATGTTCTAAATACTTATTCATTTTTCATTTGGGCACGAATCTTCCATTTATCTGCATTTGTCAACTACTTCAACGTTAATATAGTCTATGTATTTTAGAATTTAAGATTAAAATAAAGGGATTATGTTATAGATATCTACCATAAATCATGCATTAGGCAATAATACTTAATTCATCTTTTAATTTAGTGCATCTTTTAATTTATCTTTTTTTTTTTTTTTAGTTGGGGTCATACTCTGTTGCCAAGACTGGAGTGCAATGGCACAATCACAGATCATCGCAACCTCAACCTCCTGGGCTCAGGCAATCCTTCCGCCTCAGTTGCCCAAATAGCTGGAACTACAGGTACAAGCCACCATGCCTGGCTGAGATTTTTTATTTTTTGTAAAGATGTTGTCTCGCTATGTTGCCCTGGCTGGTCTCTAACTCCTAGGCTCAAGCAGTCCTCTTGTCTCGGCTTCCCAAAGTGCTGGGATTACAGTCATGAGCCACTGTATCCAGCCTTAATACATCTTGTATAAGCCCTATAATTAAAAGTGGCCATATAGTTTTTTATGTCTATTTTTATATAACTATAAACCTGTAGTGTAACAGAACATCCTCTTTTATGCAGAAGTCAGACAAAATGTTTCCATGTTATATTCTAGGATATATCTTAAATTCTAGAAAACCAACTTCATTTAATTAGAATTAGTTCCTTTTTTGCTTCAAATCTGTCCTAATTCTGTCAAATATATAATTATAAAAAACCACTTTCCATTATAACACAGAATTAGAATTTATCTCTATATAATAATTCTCAGGTGTCATGACTTTTAAAGACCTTTAAGATAATTTCCTAGATAATTGAAATTTGGCATTAACATAGATCTTTGTTCAGAAAAAACAGGCAAATTTCTAAAATACAAAATGTCCGATTTATAGGGTTATTTTTACCCCAGTTTCATGTCATCTTACCACCATAAACAATGAGTCCCTAAACTAACGATTAATGGGAATAATAACTGATACATTGTATTAAAGGCTTTTTAATGCACTTCCCAGATATTGAGAAATTAAATAATTTTAATGACCGGTTAACAAATCTTTGCAAATCAAATGGTTTGCATTTTACAAAATTACATGAGATCATTATGAAGTCATCAGCTCCTAAATAATTAAAAATATTTTTTATTATAGAGTACTATATTCTTCTGTCCTACAACTTAGATGGACTTTAGATAACTGTGTGATATCCCTGTATCAAAACTTCTATTTCCACCAACTTTTGTCATCAAGTTTTCTCAGTACCCAACTCTAGATTAAGAAAAAAAGGAAGAGAGAAAGGGAGCAAGGCAGAGGGACAGGGAAAGGGGGGAACCACAGACAGAGGGGAAAATTGAAGTTGAACTGTGTCACATTCTAGTGGTAAATAATATTGACTTGTAGATTTAGAAACTGATTGGGAAAAAAGTCATCTTCATCCATCTCAATAGGAGATGCATTTTTGATAAACTTTACATTTATGTTGAATAATTATGAAAATTTGTAATGCACTTGTATGCTTTTGATTCATTTTGTACAATTAAGGCTGGGCATTGTGGCTAATGCCTTTAATCCTAGCACTTAGGGAGGCTGAGGCGAGAGGACTGCTTGAGACCTACAGTTAGAAACCAGCCTGGGCAACATAGTGAGAAAAAAATAGTTACCCTGAGTCCAGGAGGTCAAGGCTGAGGTGAGCTGTGGTCATGCCGCTGCACTCAGCCTGGGTAGCAGACTGAGACTTCGACTCCAAAACAAAACAAAAATGTGTACAAATAATTTTATAGGCAATTCAGTGTATTAAAAATTGCTAGCACTTACAAACTTATCATCAAGGGTAATAAAACACTTTTTTAACATGGAACCAACCATGTTACCCATCAAAACTGAACTGGATTAAAAAATGGGTACATATACACAATGGAATATTACACAGCCATAAAGAAGGACAAACATATGGACTTTGCAGCAACTTCGATAGATTTAGAGCCTATCATACTCAGTGATCTATCACAGAAACAAAGAACATGTTGTTACCATAAGCAGACCCTGAACATTTACCATTAACACTATAAGAAAGGGATTGATAGCAGCAGGATACTGCCGGGGTGGAGTTAGGGAGGATACAACATCAGTAAATGTACCTTATCTCAAACCAGGCAAAGTGAGGACCAAAGGGAGGCCCAAACTTTACCTGTACGGTGACTACTTGTATACCTAATCCTGAATTCTACCCCACATCTTTAAAATAAAATTAATAATAATAAAAATAAATAAATAAAATAAAACACTTTTTAAAATGTATAGACATACTTTTATTGTCATAGCAGAGCACTATTGTCATTGTCAGTGCAGTGGCATGATCATGGCTCACCACAGCCTCAACCTCCTGGCGATCCTTCCACCTCAACTTCCAGAGTAGCTGAGACTACAGCCACACACTACCACACATGCCTAATTTTTTGTTTTCTTTTTTGTAGAGACAAGGTCTTACTCTGTTACCCAAGCTGGTCTTGAACTCCTGAGCTCAAGCAATTCTCCTATCTCGACCTCCCAAAGTGCTGGGATTACAGGCATGAGTCACCATACCCTGCCTCTCCAAACAACTTAAGTGGTCTTGGACCATGCTAGGCAAGCTTGGGCTTTGCAGCTAGGCTCCGTTTATACATAATGGTCATCTCTGTATTTGGATTATTAATGGCCTTTGACATCATTTTAATTTGAAAAGTCATTTTAATTTAATTCTTGCCTTTCAAAACACTCATTCACTAAAAGCTTAGGCTACGAACTGTGCCCATTTTTCTCAGGAATCCTGCAGCTTCACTGTTCTAAAGAGAAGGTGCCAATTTTGCTAAATCTGCCCAGCTATTCTGAGTAAAGCCATTCCCCAAGAGTTAAAATGCTAAGTCACAAGCACATCCTTGCTTTCAGAAGTGACTCATTCTTCAACTCCAGACCTGAGGGGTTGATGCTTTTTACAAAATTTAATGCTTTTCAAAATGCATTTTTATACCTGTGCACATTTCTCTGTGTAATTATATACCACATGACTCAAGTTTGCATTTTTTTCTTCTCCTCGGTGATGTCTGCTTACAACCAACTTCTAAACCTTCCTTTGTTGTTAAACATTTATTTTAAGTGACACCAACAGCGTTTGAATTTAAATTAAAACAGTAAGAGGAGCTGGTACAACAGACACTTTAGCTGCTATAGCTTCATGTTGTCATTGTTTTAAGAAAACTGCATTTCATAAGCATGTAATGGTCCATATTTTCATCTGTTTTTAATAGTCCACATTGCAAGTTCTACCTCATAAATCTGTCTACTCGATAGTTGGTTAAGGTTCCACCCATAATTTGTTTACTGGCTTTGTTGTGTAAATCATCAAATGTTGACTAATGAAATTATGCTAACTTCTGCCTCTACCAAACTTCAAACATCACAATTCTTTAAGTATGTGGCAAATTTTTTAAAAAATCATTTTGTTTTTGTTTGGGTTTTTTTTTTTGAGACAGGGTCTCATTCTGTCACCCAGGCTGGAGTGCAGTGGCACGATCATAGCTCATTGCAACCCTGACCTTCTGGGCTCAGCAGATTCTTTGGCCTCAGCCTCCTGAGCAGCTGGGATGAGAGGCAAGCACCACCACTCTCGGCTAATTATTTTTTTAATTTTTTTGTAGAGTCACGTTCTCGCTATGTAGCCTAGACTGGTCTCAAACTCTGGACCTCAAGAAATCCTCTCGCCTCAGCCTTCCAAAGTGCTGGGATTACAGGAGTGAGCCACTGAACCTGGCCAATTATGCTTTTTTTTTTAATTTTAAATTCCTCTTCCAAAAAAAATAATTTTTCTTCCTTTGTTGTCATTCTTCTGCTTTTCTTTCCCATTTCCTGCAATCCTTTGGCTTCTTCAGTCCATTTAATTGCTTTAGTTAATTGCACCTCCACCTATAGTTCTTCTAACATCTAATGTAACTTCATTCCACTCCCATTACCACATATATTTTCCCCTATCACTTTTCTCCCTCAAGAAGGGAGAAGGAGGGAGGAAGAGCAAGTGTGGGAGGAAGGGAGAGAAGGAGAGGGAGAAAAAGAATGCATCTACAATGAACATTGACAGTTCTGCACCCTCTTCATGCTTGGACCACTCAAAGGCCCATTCGGCTGAATGTCCTTCAAATCAATTGTGCCTTATTTAGCCAAAGGCATTTACTGATGACATCCATCCATACACATATTTCTCTCTTTATTATTGTTATAGGAGTGAGTTATGCCTTCCTGTGTATTCAACGAGAACTAATAGAAAGGTGATATTAAAAATTATTACTTTTACCCTAAGCAAGTCAATCTTCCAGGGGTCTAGAGCAGGCGGTAGTCCTACAGTCAACGAATAAAGCTTTGCATGACTTTGCCTGTCTACAAAATGGCTTCTGGAGTTTTCAGCATTATTTTAGGAACGTAGAAGCAATAAAGCTACAATATCTGAAACTCCATTGTTTATATAGATAACTGCTGTAAGTATTGTTTTTAAAAACCTTGACTTTGAAAGTAACTTCTAGCCGGGCTCGGTGGCTCAGCCTGTAATCCCGCACTTTGGGAGGCTGAGGTGAGTGGATTGCCTGAGCCCGCGGGTTCGAGACCCGCCTGGGCAGGCGAAACCTCATCTCTACAATAAATCAAAAAAATTAGCCGGGCGTGGTAGCGCGGGCCTGTAGTTCCGGCTACTCGGAAGGCTGAGGCGGAAGGATCGCCGGAGCCCAGTGGCTCGAGGCTGCGGTGGCCGGAGCGGCCACTGCACTCCAGTCTGGGCGACGGAGTGAGACTCCAACTCAAAAAAAAAAAAAAGAAAGTAACTTCTATGGACACTTTGAAAATGAAAGCCTAAATTTAGTTTTTGACATAGAAAAAATCTTTGGCGTTACAATTTATATTACATTTCTAATATCATTAAAATTTTAATTATGGAATTTAAATTTTGCTTTTCAACATATCATTTCAACAGTGATAATTTTTGAATGCATTAAATTCATTCTCTATTTCCATGACTTTTTTTTACACTAAGAATCATACTATCTTAAACACTCTTGCTAACTCATTCTATTTCTTTATCTTTGGGGACCAGGAGAATTAACTTGTCTAGAAGCCAAGGACATTCAGTAGAGCTGATTAATTTTCAGAGATGCACATGCAAAGGCCAGTCCATCCAAAATGATGAAATTTTCAAACTTTTATCTTGAAATACTCAAACTTTATGCTTTGGCCTCTTAGTTTTGAATATTTCTCCCAACTTTAAAATGATCCTTCTTTCATCTGCCAAGCACCCACTAACTTCATGCACACTCTTTGTTATAACAAGTTTTTGGAAGAATATTTGAGACGATTTCACATTGGAATGTAAGTATTGTTTCCAAGATGGCGGTGTGGAGCCAGGAATGGCTCCAGTTGAATTAAAAGTCAGTCTTTAAGCTAAATGATTGGATCTTCTGCATAAGAATTTCAGAGGGCAACTGGAACAAGATGCTTCAGTGTGGAAGAAACCTCCAGCTATAGGCTTTCACATCAGCTGTATTTTCTAGGCCATTAACCAATGGTACAAGCTAAGCCTCCCAGCCTGGGATCCTATACTTCTTAGTAGGGGTCCTAGCCTACACACCTTGTGCCTTCTGATTAAATTGCTGGCATTTACCATCACTTGGAAAATTTGGAGTTGCAAAGTCTTTCTTTTTTTCATTTATTCTTTCACTGGAGACATAGTCCCTAGTCTTAAGGAAGATAAAAATAATGAGGGAAGCAATGAGGTGAAAGCTGAATTATAATACAGTGAGATACAGGTATTATAGAGGGGACAGTAGTCCCCTGGAAACATGGAAAAGGAGCACCTCATCCTGCATTGGGAAGTCAAGGAGGGCTTCCTGGTAGAGGCGATGGTTCAGCTGAGCCCCCAAAGACCAACTGGGGTTATCCAGGCAGGGAGGAAGATGAATATGCTGAGAAGAGTAGGCTACAAAGGCTCTGAGGTGACAGTGATCACTTGGAGGAACACTTCCAAAGGACAGAGAGCAAGTGGGGGAGAAAAAGGAAAAGAGTGCTGGGTGGGAAATCAAGGCCAGGTCTTGAAAAACAAGCTACTTTAAAGAATTTAAACTTAACCCTAAGACAAAAGGAAACACTTAGAGGGTTTTCAACAGAAAATGACATGACCAAATTTATATTCTGGAAAGTTCATTCTGGCAGCAGTGTGGAGATCGGATTAAAGATGGGCAAAATGGAGTCAGGGAGACCAGTTAGAAGGCTGCGGCAGCAATGCAGTCCGGTGATCTGAAGGCCTGAGGTAAGATACGAAAGACTGAGGCAAAGAGCAATTGGTCACAAGTGTCCCTCGGTAGTAGGACCCGCAGGGCTTGGCAGTTGAGTGGAGGAGGTGGTGGTGAGGAAGAGAAGAGCCAATAGTGCAAAGAATGAAGGGTGTGTCACACCTTGGTATAAGAGTATGAGATTATAAATCGTTTCTAGGGGCAATAATGAGTTTGGGCGGGTCATGTTATGTTTGAGATCCCTGAAGGCTGCTGCACGCACCAGGCAGTCCCAGGGGTGCCCGTCACACAGACTGCAGTGAGAATGACCTCCCACGGAGAGACAGCGACCAGACTTCATCAGTGTATATGGTGACCTTGGCTGAGCCCGGAGGCTGAGCCCGGAGGCCCTTGTTGGTAGTGAAGACTTGAGGGTCCTCAGCATAGATAGTATTTGAATATCAAAAATAGATTAATTCCTCCAACCCCAAAGAGAGCACGTAAAGGGGCCAAGAACCCAAAGTAATCATGATATTTACTGAACACGCAAAAGAAGAGAAGCCCACAAAGGAAACCGAGAAAGAGGAACCAACAGGAAGAGTGAACACCAAAAGGGCAGTCACCAACCCAAGAGATGCTTGCAGTTTAGGTAAATTACCACCAGGTGGAGTGTGGTTTCCGAGTAAGAGAATTAGCTGCAAGGGTGTTGTTCTGGCAAACACATCTTAGCACACTATAGGCCATATGGTTCATAAAAAGTGGAAGAACAGGAGTTCCATGCCATAATGTAGAGAAAGGAGCACTGATAGAGGGGGGAAAAAAGAAAGAAACTAGGTTCTAGTCTCATCTTACCTTCTTTTCTGTCAAGAAAACTAGGCAAATCTCTTTATCTCCCTGTCCTCAGTTTCTACATATTCAATATAAGAAGGTTGGATTTGGTGTTTTAAAGCCCTTCCAACTGTAATATTATGATAAGAGAAAATAACAACAATAGGCACGTACACTGCACATATCTGAACCTGATACTATGTCAGGTGCAGAAGATGTACATATATATATACCTCAAAGTCGGCTCCTGCCCAGACAGGTCTAACACTCCAATGGGTTAGATATGCTTGTAAACTCAGAGTCGCAGCAATATGGCAAGTGCTCTAACAGAAGCACAGAGAAGAGCCTACCTGCTCTCACATCTCCATGGAGTAGGTGACCCCTGAGTGAACTTTAGGAGTCTTTAGCTGGGTACGGTGGCTCACACCTGTAATACCAGCACTTTGGGAGGCCGAGGTGGGAGGATTCCTTGAGGCCAGGAGTTTGACAGCAGCCTAGGCAACATAGTGAGACCTCATCTCTATGAAAAAATTTTTAAAATTAGCCAGATGTCCCAGGCTGAGGTGGGAGGATTGCCTGAACCCAGGAGTTCAAAAACAGCCTGGGCTACATAACAAGACCTTGTCTCTACCCAAAAAAAAAAAAAATCAAAAAAATTACCTGGACAAAGGAGCACACACCTATAGTCCCAGCTATTCAGGAGGCCAAGGTAGGAGGTTTGCCTGAGCCTGAGAAGTCGAGGCTGTTGTGAGCCATGATTGTACCACTGTACTCCAGCCTGGGTGACAGAGTGAGACCTCAACTCACTGATATATAATCATAAGCGTATTTGGTGAGGAAATGGGGGTTCCAACTGGGGCTGTTTAGCCTAAAGGCTCCTGCTCTCAACTATGCCATATGCTTAGGAGGGGTGAGCCAATAGACTTCATTGGGAATAACAGCATCCCATTTGCATTTTAGAAAAGTCTTCTGAATTAGAAAAGATGACATACAAGGGGGAATGGCAGCTACAGTATTTCAGGTAAAAGACGACATGTGTTCAGACAAAGCAGTAGGGATTTTGAAAAGAGAGAGACTTGCAAGATATTTAGCAAATGCCCTTTCTGGGCCTGGTGACCAATTGAATGTGAAAGTAAAAGAGCAAGAGAAATCTAAAATGATGCCCAGATGTCTTAGAGAAATGGGCAAGTGATAGTGACTTTACTCATAAACCATTGAAAATGTGGGGAACGGGACTCGGGAGCAATGTCTGGATATTAGTTTGGGAATTACTGAAGTGGAAGGTAGTTGAAGCAATGGGAAAAAACAAGGTCTTCAGGAGAGAATGGGTAGAAGGAGAAGAGGGCTAAAATCAGAACCTTCACGTTGAACAAGAGGAAAGATTTGGGAATGAGGGTGTCTAAGGTGGAAGGAAGGCCAGGTAAGAATGATCACTTTTTCATTATGTAATGATTTTCTTTGTTTCCAAGAGATTAGAGTTTTGTGTTAGAACAGAGGCATATGACATTGCATTCTGGAACTAGCCTTATAAGTTCTTTGCAGGCAGAAATCATGTTCAATTCATTTGTATGCTACCATGCCTAGAATAAACAAAACTGTGGTAAATATTTGATAAATAAATCTTAATCTGTAGACTCTGGTGTTCAAAGAGACTTAACTTTTTTTTTACTTCTCTTTGGTAAACACACCACCTTGACAAAAGATCACATCCTGTTTTCCAAAAGAAAAGATCAACAATATCTCAATTTGGTATGTCAAATACATATTCTTAAAAGCTCTCTGGGCAACCCCCTTGGGTCCCCTCCCACTGTCCTCTCAATAAATCTTACTTTCAAAAAAAAAAAAAAGAAGAAAGAAAAGCTTTCCAAATGCAGAGAGCTTTTTTTTAACTGCAGGTCTAAATTCTAGATCAGCTCCAGAAAAAAACTTAAAAATCTCACCATCCTTTGTTATGCAAAACCAAGGCAGGGAGTATCACAAAGAACAAGGGCTCTGGAGTCAGGTAAATCTGATTTCAACCCACATATCTGGCAGGCCTAGTCCTCTGACTTTGGGCAAGTCAGTCTTGCTAAGCTTTGGTTGTGTCATTTGCAAAATGGCGATTATATTATGTGCAGGATAGGCTGCTAGGAGGAGGAGATTCGCAAAGTCCCCAGAGGATTGTTGTAAAGCAGATGCTCAGGAAATATCAGATCCCTGCTCCTTTTTGGCAGAATTGCAACTGAGTCATTTTCACAGAAAGAATTGGAATTTGCAAGAAATGTTCCCACGGAAGCTAAAGACTTCCTCTAAGGTTTTGGACCTGCAAGGTCATCAAAAGCCACCAGGTGGTGGTGGTGCCTGTTAGGGAACCCTAGGTCAGGCGTTCTTCACAGCAGGGTAATTAGCTTCCAGAGTTCCATTTCCAGTACACTTATTTCCCTAGTTTATTTTTGTTTGTTTTTTTAAAATTTATTTAATAGAGACAGGGTCTCGCTATGTTGCCCAGGCTAGTCTCAAACGCTTGATCTCAAACAATTCTCCCACTTCTGCCTCCCAAAATGCTGGAATTACAGGCATGAGTTACTGTGCACTTTTCCCTAGTATTATAATCTTACTAAAATAATAATAGCTACAGATTAAACATGAATCACCCTCACATATACATATAAATAATTATATATATAATTTGAAATAAGACAATAAAGGAACTACTTAGGTACACATCACATAACTTGCTGATTCCCTTAAACTGTTTTTAATTATTTTTAACTTAATCTAACCTTGATTTTAATTCCTTCATATTAATTATGATTAATTCTTATGTTGGCAGAAAGCTAACAGCCTCTGGACTGTGCTTAACCTTAGAATTTGGCAAAACACTCTATGGAACAAGCCCTCTGTCCTTTCCACCTGCTGGGAGGTTAAATCCCCTAATTAACAAACTTAGACGAGAGTCACTTCAGCTGGTACTTGCAAGGCAGTCTCGGTCTCCCCATGGCATTTCAGAGCTCTGCCTTCTTGGTGCTTCTGTCTTTATTCACGCTGAAATAGAAAATACCCACTGGGCTCCCCAAGACCCCTGATCATTGACTTATCATCAAAAGCCAGTTCCCAGAGTTACTCTTGCTCCCGCAAGGGTACCCAATTCTCTGTCTTGCTAGCCGAACCACTTTGCAGAACCACTCTGCTTTCTTTTGAGTGCTAAATTATGGTCAGGTTGGGGTTGGTTTGTGTTCTGCTGTTCTTGGTATCCTGTGCCCTTTTAAGCCTTCTGCTCATTAGACGTCAAGCATGTTCTTTTCTTCTTTTCAATCTTTTAAACAATTCTGAATGCTAAAAACAAAGAATGTTTTCTTTAAAGTAATTTAAAGTGTCATTGTCTTAATGATAGGACTTTGATACTGTAATGGTGGATACATGTCATTCTACATTTGTCCACACAACAGCTAGAGTGAACCCTAATGTGAAACTTGGACTTTGGGTGATAATGTGTGAATGTAGGTTCATAGATTGTAACAAATGTACAACTACTCTGGTGGGGAATGAGGACAGCGAGCTTGCGGGGGCGGGAGTATGAGAACTCTCTGTGCTTTCCACTCAGTTTTGCTGTGAACCTAAAACACTTTTAAAAATTGTCTTGACTGGGTGTGGGGGCTCATACCTGTAATCCCAGCACTTTGGGAGGCTGGAGTAGGAAGATCACTTGAGTCCAGGTGTTTGAGACCAGCCTGAGCAACATAGCAGGACCTCGTCTCTATTAAAAAAAAAAAATTAAATTAACCAGGCATGGTGGCATACACCTATAGTCCCAGCTACCAGGAAGTCTGAGGATGAAGGACTGCTTGAGCCCAGGAGTTTGAGGTTGTGAGCCACAATCATGCCACTGCACTCCAGTCTGGATGACAGAGTGAGACCCCAACTCAAAAAAAAAAATGCCTTTTTCGAAAAAGTGTCATTGTCCTGGCAGTTTCTACACTGTAATGTAGGTCCTTGAGGGATCTGTGGAGAAGGAAACAGGAGGTATGCTCTTGTATGTATGTTTACATCAGTTCGTTATTAAGCACCCACTGTGTGCAGGTGACTGCTATGGAATGGCAACAGATCAGACAGACCCTGCCCTGCCCTTGGGAATCCTCAGTTGAAATATAGAAGGAAAAAAATTAAACTAAGTCACCCATCTCAGTACTTGGTTTCACTGCGCTAAATGCAAAGAAGGTGATCTGGTAGTGGTTCCTAGGGAGCAGCTGATAAGGGCTACGCCTCTCCACTTGACATTCACTTTTCTTCTTCAAGAGCAACATTTTGGGTAGTTGAGTTGGTGCGTGGGTATCATTCCCCTCTCCACTTCCCCACCCACCCCACCCAAATTAAAGACCGGAGTTTAAGTCCCAGGCAGCTGAAGAGTTGCAGTTGCAAGTATCTTCTAGCTGATGCCTATGCTGACCTCAGCTGGGCCCCTCCGAAGAAGCAATGATGCAGTTTCAAAGGCATCCAGGAGACAAGAGAGTCTAGCCTCCCCCAGCAGCCCTCAAACTTCTGTCAATATGCCAGGCAGAAGACCATCAGACCCTTCGTCCATCCATCTTCTCTGTTATCTGCCTCTCCTTTCCTCCTGCCTCTCTGTAAATTGCCTTTTCAGTTGGTGTGTAACAGAAGAAAGATGGAAATACATAGATACATCACATTATAGAAGATTGTATCTTGAAAGCATTTGCATTGGACTCAGTAATCCCCATCTTTTAAGAAGAAAGAGTGTGGGGGAAATGGACACTCATTCATTGTCAGTGGGATGACACAACCTTTCAAGAGTGATATGCCATCTTACAACAAAAGTATTCATAATTTTGACCCAGGCTTCTTCTTTTAGAAATGCAAAGAGCAAAAATACAGAGCGTGAAAAAATGTATACATGTTTTAAGAAAGGAAAAAACTGTATTAAAATTGTAATACTCAATATATACCAATAACATAAGATGAATATGTCATGTTTGACTTCTGCATTTACACATTGCTACCATAATTCAATTCCACTTCGCAAAGTAATACACAGATAACATCTCTTAAAATTTGTATACATATTTTGGCACCCCGGTGCATCCCATTTTTTTGGCATCAGGATGTCAGTTACAGTACTATCAAGATAGCATAAAAAAACCAGACATGTCCATCAATTGGAGGTAGTTAACTTGTGGCTCATCTATACAATGGAGTATTATATATACTTGTCCAAAGACTATGAGGTGGAACCACATCAACTGAATGAAAAAAAAGGTTGTGTATGATGCAGAAAGTAAAAACATTAAACTGCAGAACACTACGTCTAGAATGAGCTCATATTATTTAAAAACAAAATGTTTACATATGTATTTGTATATGCATTTTCTTTATCATTATTTATTTTTCTTTTTGAGTCAGGCTCTCACTGTCACCTAGACTGGAGTGCAGTGGCGCAATCAAGGCTCACCACAGCCTCAATCTCCTGAGCTCAGGCGATCCTCCCACCTCAGCCCCTCAAGTAACTGGGATTACAGGCGTGCACCACCTCACCCACCTAATTATTTTGCTTTTTGTAGAGTCGAAATCTGACTACATTGCCCAGGCTGGTCTCAAACTCCTGGGCTCAAACACTCCTCCTGCCTCAGCCTCCCAAAGTCCAGGGATTACTGGCATGAGCCACTGCACCCAAACTGTATATACATTTTCAAAAACCTGGAAGGCTATGCAAATGACTAGGAGATTGCCACTGAAGTAGCATTTAAGAGAAAGAAGCTTTTATTCTCTATAGGGAATACTTTCATTTCCTTTGGCTATTGCTTATAATGAGCATGTATTACATATTAAGAAGAAAAAACTTAACATTTTAAGAAACCGAGGCTGCTATATATCAGGGTAGTCATAGTAGACCCATCTTACGAGTAGACTTAGTGGAATGTTGGTACTTATTTTATGACTATTTGGTGTTTGATTTGAAACAGTTCCTTTCTTTTCAGAGTGACCTTTTTGGGGCCAAGACTTGGCATTTCATGTAAAACACATGTCTGCAAATCATAGAGATGGAAAGGTCGAGAAGGTGCAGGAAGAGGAACAGGACTCAAGAAGAAATTAAAAACTTTTCCAAATAAAAAGCAGCCATCAAAATTATGTTGGGGAGAAACTTGTAATATGTTGAAACATGGATAACAAAAAATAAAGAACTCAACAACGTATAAATAATATGATCAGACTAAGAAAAAGAAATAAGTGGCCTCCTCCAGCCACCCAAAAGGATGCTGAGAAAAGTAAGCCAAAATGTTAAGGATGGACTCTGGACAGCGAAACTTTAGGAAAGTTTTCACTCCTCACATTCTAAATTTTTTAAAACAAGCTGCCAGTCCAGGCAACAAAGTGAGACCTCATCTCTACAAAAATCAAAAAATTATCTGGGTGTGGTGGTACATGCCTATAGTCCCAGCTACTTGGGAAGATGAGATGGAAGGATTGCCTGAGCTCAGGAGGTTGAGTCTGCAGTGAGCCATGATGGTATCGCTGCACTCCAGCCTGGGTGACAGAGTGAGGCCCCAACTTAAAAAAAAAAAAAAAAAAGAAAGAAAAGTTGATTACTTTTATCATGTAAACCGTCACAATTTTATTGAAGATACACCTATTATTAGCCAACATTTTACTCTCTCAAATACACCACAAGGACAGATCATAGCACAAAGCATAGCTGTGTGTCCTTCTAAACTCATTTTTGAAGCCTTAGTATCTCGATTCAAAAAAGCCCCTTAAGCTTTGAGCCTCCCTTTTCTCTGCATTAGAACAACAACTTCAAGATCCCATTGTTTTCTTAAGGAACACAGGTTAGGAAAGTCCATTTCAACGGGTAGTTTGATTTGTGACTGCGGGAGACAGTAAAATATTTATTAAAAGTGTTCAGAACCTTGGAGTGAGAATCCAGGACATAATGTAGATGGTCTTTATTGCTTAAATTTTATTCATAAAATTGAAGTGAGAAACCATGGAAGTTAAACAAAATCAATCTCAGCCCCTCAAATCCCTTGCTCTGAATATACTGAATTTCTTTTGGCCAAAGGGCACTCACACCCAGCATTTTCTGGTGAGAATTGCTGTTGGCCTGCTTCTCTTGGATTGGTTTGTTTGCTAACAGTCACCAGCTGTGCAAGCTCCTGCTATAATTTCTTGTATTCTTTTTTTTTAAGAATAGGACCTCAAATATAGGATTTCACAATAAGATCTCAAGTTCTATGGAAAGTGGAAAGTGGTCAATGCCAATGCATACCAAGGAGACAAGATGTATGGCAGCTTTACTGCCTTTAACCATTTATCAGCCCAGACAGATGTCATTCTGTCCCAGTAAGGCAGGTTTCTCTAAAACTGCCACAAAGCCAAGAGATGCTGGTTGTTTTCTAACTGTGAAATCTATGGGTAAAACTAGCTCTTGTCCCAAGACTCTTCTTGAAATCTTATTTTTTAAAAACTTCTGCATGTTGGTTCATGCCTGTAATCCCAGCACTTTGGGAGGCTAAGGCAGGAGGACTGCTTGAGCCCAGGAGTTCAGGACCAGCTTGGGTAACATAGCAAGATCTCATCTCTACAAAAAAAATTTTAAAAATTAGCTGGGTGTGGTGGCACATGCCTGTAAGCCCAGCTACTAAGGTGGCTGAGGTGGAAGGATCATCTGAACCCAGGAGGTCAAGGCTGTGGTGAGCCGTGATCATACCACTGCACTACAGCCTGGGCAAAAGTGTGAAACCTTGACTCAAAAAAGTGAAAGAAAGAGAGGGAGGGAAGAGGGAGGGGGGAGGGAGGAGGGAGGGAAGAATTTCCAATCCCTAAACATAGCCTTTAATACTCACCCACTGCATTTTCTAACAATAATCCTCTCTACCTTTACGATAAGTCTGAAACACTATGGATCTGTGGTCCTTTACCTCAGATAAGAGGGACTAGTCCTTTTTATCTTTCTCCTATTTTCAGAAGTCAAAGTGTCACTCTTGCTTATTTTACTTTAAAATATTTGACTTCTAGTAGCCCAAAGTAGAGAAGAATTTATACTATGAGGCATAAGATTTATATAAGCATACGTTTTCTTTTTCATTTAATTTTCACTGTAATAGAATAATTTTATAGATGAGGAAACTGAAGTTTAAAGACATATGTAAACTGAACAAGGAGAGGCCACACTGGTACTAAACTGCAATGTCAAGTTTGAAGGATATTTTCATCCAAAGTTCATGATTTTCAGTTTTACCATGTTGTTTCTAACAATTTAATACAAGAAAACACATACTTATTGGTCAGTTATGATATATCAGATGTTGTAAAGATATTCATTTAATCCTTAAACTATTTTTAGTAGTTCTCCCCACTTTTTATGAAAAAAAAAAAAACGGGCTTAGAGAGGTTAAATTTTGCCTAACATCATATCATTTGCATGAGGTAAATCCAGGGTTCAACTGCAAATCTGTCTCCAGGGCTCGTAATTTCTATGGAACTATATGTAGCATTTTGCATGGATTCATTCAAGAGAACAGCTTTGAGGTAGGTGCCATTATCATTCCTATCTTCTAGGCAAGGAAAAACAGGTTAAGTAACTTGTCCTCAAGTCTACTTAGTGTGTAAAAAAAAAGAGGAGATTTAGGCCCAAGCATGCTGACTTCTGTACTTTCAACCACTTGATGGGCTATCTCACCAAAAACACCTTTTAAGAATTAATGTTCTGATCAGGCACAGAGGTTCATGCCTATAATTACAGCACTTTAGGAGGCCAAGGTGGGAGGATTGCTTGAGCCCAGTAGTTCAAGACCAGCCTGAGCAACATAGAGAGATCTTATCTCTACAAAAAATAAGCTGAACATGGTGGTACACATCTGTAGACCCAGCTATTCGGGAGGCTGAAGTGGAAGGATCGCCTGAGCCAGGAGGTTGAGGCTAAGGTGAGTCATGATGGTACCACTGCACTCCAGCCTGAGCAACAGAGCGAGATGCTGTTTCAACAACAACAACAACAAAAGAATAAGAATGTTTTAACAAAAACAAGAGAGAAATGTTCTTAGGAATGCAAAGTATAAAATGTAATTTTTTTTTGAGTCGGAGTCTTACTCTGTCACCCAGGCTGGAGTGCAGTGGCACACTCACGGCCACCCCAGCATCGACCCACTGGGCTCCAGTGATCCTTCTGCTTCAGCCTTCTAAGTAGCCAGAACTACTGGTGCGCGCTACCATGCCCAGCTAATTTTTTGATTTATTGTAGAGACGAGGTCTCGCCAAATTGCCCGGGCTCGTCTTGAACCCACGGACTCAGGCAGTCCACTCGCTTCAGCCTCCCAAAGTGCTGAGCCACTGAGCCTGGCCGTAATTTTTAAAAAGTCAAAAAAGAAAAAGAAATTATCTGTTAAACTAGAATTGGTCACCGGAGTCTAGCTTAGAGAATGTTCCTCCCCAAATACATCATACAAATTATTAATTGATGTCCACAGAAGCTCCCATTAGCACATTGTCTCATTCATCTTACCTGTTGCACTGGTGAAACCTTGCAACTTCACAGGAAAAGGAGGACAGCCCTGGAGTTGAATAAATAAGGAAATTGTGCAATGAACTGTGTGGGTGGTGGTAAGACATTAATATTCGGTCCTTCTGCGTTTTAGGATGAGCTTACTCATCCTCAGGGTTCCGGGTCAGGAAAATGCTCTGCCAGCTGAAGAAATGAGCCATCCTTCATAGGCGAGGCCTGGGCCATTGACCCAGCATCAGGAGGGCATGGCTTTGCAATTGCCAGTTCAGTAGTGGTGATGGATTTGCAGCTCTCTGTGAACTCATGGGCTCCTCTGGCCCATTGTGAGCAATGACAAGTACTTCTAAGGGCATTGGGAATCAAGGGCCATTGTTGTCATGATATATGAGATTAGCAACAACCTTAGCTACCTTGGCGCCTAAAACAAAGACAAGGAGCAGGATCTCATGCAAACACAAGTTCTATGAATGCTTTACCCGAGTTCTCTCTAGCGTTGTCTGTGCAATTAAGGGAGAGATTAAAAACTGTTACAAGAAGCCATGTTCCTAATGTCGGCAACAGCTCATGGTTCCAGGAATAGAATAAAACAGAGCTCAAGCAGAGTGCCCTAAGTCTAGTCTGAGACAAGTTCTTTTTACGCGTATGTGTTAGATTTATATGCCTCTGACTTCTGTGCTTTATAACAAGGACATCCAGCACCAGTGGCCTTATAGTGAGACAGATGCAATATTTCCTTCTGGTGGGAAGCAGGGAGGCAGAGGAGGGAGAGGTGGCCTTATTATGCAAAGGAGCTGTAATAAGGCTAGATTTCATCCTGCAAGTGGCTCTTGGAGAAGATGAGTAGTGAAGGAGGGCATGCTAGATGCCTATTTATCTAATAAAACCTGATTACAAGCAACAGGTGCACTGGCATATAAACTACCCGGAGTCATCAAGAAATTCTGAAGAAAGCTGCATCAAATTGCAAATGATATGACTTTCATCTAATGATAGATATTAATTATACAGGGGAGATTGCAGTAGGCCCATAAAATGGGTGTTTGCATCCTCATTATTCAGTATTTCATGCCATGATGATAAAGCAATAATGACAGAATACTAAACAAGCTTTTTATTTATTTATTTGCCTCATTGAAAATGAAACTTTGAAAGTCAAATCACAAAGTTTGGAGGAAGTGGGTAAAAGACATACAAAAACACCTGCAAAAGGTGAGCAGCAGTGTCAGGAATGAGAAGAGTAAGGATTTCCTCTACCCTAAACACACTCCTAAAACTGAGTCAGAATGAAGATGGCAATTTCCCTTTGTAGGTTACAGCAGCATTTTGCTGATGTGTTCAAAAAAGCCTCTGAAAGAACAAGAATTCCCTTAGGTGATGTGGTGGGAAGGCTGTGGTGACATTGAGAGGGAGGGAGCATGTGGGGTTCCCTGTCTTGTATGCACTGGCACCTGTCACTTTTGTGATTGCTAAAGGCTCCGTCAGCTCTTGAGGCCATAGTGGAGTGCACAGCCAGGCTGTGGGAGACAAAGAGTGGGTGAGAAAGAGCTGGAAGGACTGAGATTGCCCTCAGGAAATCGTGAGAGCAGGAAGTGGTGGGCGGAGAGGCAGGTGGAGCTGTCCAAGAGAGAAGAACAGGAGCAAACAAACCTACAGCCTTGCAAGTGTGGAGAGGTGGGGGAGACCTTTATCTGGATAATTTACTAAATAGCACTTCATAGAGATTGAGGGCAGATGGGGAGGGGCGTGGTGAGCTAGGGAGAGAGGAGTTGCAAGCATGAACCACCTAGAATCCTATGAGAGGAAGCCCTGCCCTAAGTACCCCCCATGGTTTAACACAGATCTCCAACCCCTCACCATCCAGCCAGGCTCCTGCCTGCCTCTTCAGTGTTTCTCATGATTTGAACCTTCCTCAGTTGAATGCTTTGACAGATGGATTTTTCAAAACATTGGTGAGTCTTGATTGCTTATAGCTCAACTATTTTTGTCCTAATGAAGATAGTAAAATGGTTTCTCCTATTTCAAAGAAAAATAAAACGGTCTAATTATTTACCCACTGTTCATTTTTCCATGAATACACTCTCTGGAAACAAAGGCAAAGGAGTCATTTTAGTTGTTTAAAAATTATGCTATTTGCATACAGATCCAATCTCACCTAGTTTATCTGCTTATCAATATGAGCATGGAAACCCAAACTGGAAAAGACAGATGGTGGATGAATGTGGAAAACCCATTAAACTAGATCCCACTAATTCAGAAATGGTGATAGATCTAACCTTGAGAGAACGTACCTCTCATCTATTTAAAGAAAATGATAGGCAAATTAATAATGTAAAAAGAAAACACCGTTTGACCTACTAAAGCAAACAATAGCTCACCTCGCTCAGATATCAAGTACTATACATGCCTAAGTTTCCAATGGGAAAATTGTAGCCTATTTTTCATGGACACAGTCATAAAATAGGCCAGTGGTCGGTGATTTTTCTTTTAAAATGTGGACCAATCTTTCATTTATAAAGAAAAACAAAAATCAGGGTAGTGTTAACTTAAAAGCATACTCTCAATTGATATGCAATATGTATGTTACTGTGTTTTGAGATTAAATTTATATATAGCTTATAGTTGTCTTATTTCTGGATCCTGGGACACTACACCCAAAGGAATAGAGTCACTTTTTTTAGGAGACTCCCAAGCTCCCTGATCTTCAGTTAGACGACTGCAGATTGAAATAATTAATCAATCTCTGGAACACTGGTTTGTATATTTACATGGAGTGTTTTCACAAACACAGATGTCAAGATGACTCAGTTGATTATATCTCCTGAGTAGGAAGAGAAACAACAAAGAGGACAGAGATATGACACTATCACATTCCTTGATCCATCTTCACACCTTAAATATTTTTAAAAAAAAATCCAGCAGATCACTGATAAAACTCATTAATCACTCATCTGTACCTAAATTCCCCAGGAACACATTGACCTATTTAGATTCTAGAAGATATATGTGACAGCAAAGAGCTCTCCTGAGCTGCCCCAAATATGCAAATTCAAGAAGGGAAGATGAGGTCCTATCTCTTTTCACCAAATCTGCCATGCTCATTGATGGATTTGTTCCATGAATACTTACTGAGTCCTATTACATACATAGTACATACATAGTAACTAGAAAAATAAAATATTTAAACTCTCTTTCCCCTAAGAAATGTATGGTCTGGAGGTTCTGAGGTTGGGAGTGACAATTTGAGCAAGATTTAAATGGAAGCAAACATAAAACAGTATGGAAGAAAGAAAAACAGATATGCACATTTTCTATCTCTTTTTTTACCAGAAGAGCAAAATTGGGTAGAGAGAGAGAAAAATCGCTTCTCTAGGGAGAGAATGGAGAAAGTCTTTGGAGGACGTGGTAGTTGAGGTAGATTTGCAAAATTGTTTTCAGCATGATATTAAACTGAGCTTTTCAGGTAAGAGTAAAATGGTAAGCTAAGAAATTGACATAGGAAAATGAAAATATAAGGTGATGTTAAAACCGTGATTTGGAATTTAGGTACGTGAAGAAAATATTAGCAGATGAGTTTAAAAGTAGACTAGGCTATTTATTCAATGGACATTTGTCAAAAATCTGTTATGTACCAGGCTCTATGCTAAGCATTGGAAATGAAAAGTTGGATTAAGACTTTTCTACCCATGGTGATGCCCTTAGGCCAACAGCATTGGCATCATCTGAGTCTTACTAAAAATGAATCATTTCAACCGGTACAGTGGCTCACACCTGTAATTCCAGCATTTTGGGAGGCCACAGCGGAAGGATCACTTGGGCCTAGGAGTTCAAGACCAGCCTAGACAACACAGCAAGATCTGGTCCCTGCAAAAAATAAGAAAACTAGCTAGGTGTGGTGGTGCATGCCTGTCATCCCAGCTACCCAGGAGGCTAAGGTGGAAGGATCACCTGAGCCCAGGAAGTCTAGGCTGCAGA
>CAUYQG010239658.1:0-10411 GCA_963574415.1 Tarsius wallacei | reverse complement strand
ATTATAATTGTTCAAGGTCTGCTTATGAGTGAGAACATATGGTACTCTGTTCTTTGTTTCTGTGATAGATCACTGAGTATGATCGACTCCAAATCCATCTAAGTTGCTGTGAAGTCCATATATTTGTCCTTCTTTATGGCTACATAAAATTCCATTGTGTATATGCACCACATTTTTTTAATCCAGTCCAGCTTCTATGGGCAACATGGTTGGTTCCATGTTTTTGATATTGTGAATAGAGCTGCAACAAATATATGTGTGCAGGTATCTTTTTTGTAGAATGATTTGAGTTCCTCTGGGTACATTCTCAATAGGGGAATTTCTGGGTCATATGGAAGATCAATTTCTAGCTCTTTCATAAATCGCCACACTGTCTTCCAAAGAGGTTGCACTAGTTTGTATTACCACCAGCAGTGTAGAAGTGTTCCTTTTTCTCCACATCCTCGCCAGCATCTGTTGTTGTTTGCTTTATTAATGATGGCCATTCTTACTGGGGTTAGGTGGTATCTCAATGTGGTTTTGATTTGCATTTATTTGATAATGAGTGAGGCTGAGCACTTTTTCATGTGTCTGTTGGTTGCCTGTATATCATCTTTTGTGAAATGCCTATTCATGTCTTTTGACCACTTTTCGAAGGGGCTGTTTGTTTTTTTCCTTTTGTTTTGTGTTTGAGTTCCTTGTAGGTCCTAGATGTTAAGCCTTTGTCAGATATACAGTTGGCAAATATTTTTTCCCATTCTGTGGGTTGTCTCCCTGCTCAAAAAAAAGATGGTTTCTTTTGCTTTGCAGAAGCTCGTTAGTTTGATGAGGTCCCACTTGTCTATCTTATTTCTTGATGTATTGGCCTTTAGAGTTCTGAATAGGAATTGGTTGCCAGTTCCAATTTCCATAAGGATGTCTCCTGCATTTTCTAAGATTCTTATAGTTTGAGGTTTAAAAAAACTTAATTTTAAAAACTGTAATCAGAATAGTCTGAGTGTATGCTTGTATAAGAACATTAAAGGCTGTCGTTGGTATTTTTTTCCTACCCAGAGATGGAAAAGATGATATACCAAGATTTTTTAAATCTTGAATTTAATCAGGGTATTTCAGTAATGCAATGGTTTTTTGATGTTTTTTCTGTAGCTATTTCATTGATAATAGTAAAAGTAATACCTTTATTTATAAATATTTATTTTTAAAAATACAGAAGAATTTGTAAAACAATTTAGCATAGAGTAACTCAAAAATTTAGAATACTTTATGCTGTTACTGAAATAATAAAAATTTAAGTAGAAAGTGGGAAGTTAATAAAAAAAGCCTTAAACTTTTACAAACATGAAAGTCACGATATTAGTTTACTCGTGACTCTAATCCAAAATTCTCATTTTTACTTGATTTTTGCACATCCTCTTATCTGTGGTTTCTGTACATGGGTACTTCTTGGTTCTCACAATCTCTTATTTCATAGACTATACTTCTGCTTTTAGGGAAAGGATATGTTCATATCCTTAATAAATACCTATGTATTTTGGTCTTCAAAAAAAAAAAAAAAAAAAGGATTTAGTTAGAAGACACAATCAAAGTTTCACTTCTTCTAATTACTAAAAAAAAAAAAAAAAAACTAGGGTATACCTATGCTAAAAACTTGCCAACTATACACATTAAGAAATTTAACAGCTCTTAAGAAATTTGCTTCTTTTTTAGTCCAGAAAACATGGCAGTACTGTTTTTTCAACCACAGGGCTATCAAATGAATGGTTGGGCATTTCAGAGCCTGAGTCACTGTGACATTTTAGTAACACAAAGGTGAGACAAAGGGGGTTGGCATTTCTGAACAGTCAATTATTTAATCTTCTGTGGTCACAAGCCAGGGACCCAACACAGGCCAGTGGCAAGGCACTTCGACACATGGGGAAAAGGGGAAGAGAATGCAGGTCTGCCTGGTTTCAACTTCTCCACAGGGCACAGTGCATTCTGCTGATCAAGGGTCCTTTGTGAGGTACATTGTCTGGGTGGTGTAATTTCTTTCACTAGCTAAAGCAGCAGCTAAACATGGCAGGGTAAGATTTTGAAATATGGCTATATTTTCCCAGTCACATTTTGTTTTACCCTTTCCATGCCCTTAAACACTCAGTTAACCATTTTTCATTTACTGCCTCAAAAGAAGAGATTCCTGACAAAAAGTAGGAGGTTGTTTGAGTTCCTCGTAGATCCTGGATGTTAGGTCTTGTCTGATATATAGTTAGCAAATATCTTTTCCCATTCTGTGGGCTGTCTCCCTGCTCTCTTCATGGTTTCTTTTTCAGCATTATTCACAATAGCAAAAACATGGAAGCAACCCTGCTATCCATTGAAAGTGGACTGGATAAAAAAAAATTTGGTGCATATGCACAATGGAGTATTATTACATTGCCATAAAGAAGAACAAAATTATGGGCTTCACCACAACTTGGATGCATTTAGAATCTATCATACTCAGTGATCTATCACAAAAACAAAGAACTGAATACCACATGTTCTCACTCACAAATGGGTCCTGAGCATTTATCACAATACTACTAGAGAGGGATTGGCGGTAGTGGGACCTTGCCGGGGAGGGAGGGGACACACCATTTAGGGTACCTGATCCTAGACCAGGAGAAGTGAGGACCAGTTGGAGACCCAAACTTCACTTGCGTGGAGGCTACTTATGTACCTAATCCTGACTTGTACACCAAATCTTTAAAATAAAGTAAAGGAAAAAAAGTAAGGGGAGAAAAAGACAATGTAGGTTTTGAGTTTCAAAAGATTTAGACAACTCAGAGGAATGGAAAAGACTGAGTCACAGACAACGTTGTTACATTAAGTTTAGCCTAAAGCTGCCTTCTTAAATTAGGGCTATAGATTGACCATACATGGTGATCTGTCACCTAACTGGATGTGCAAACTGACTGTGACCTACTCTTGTGCCAACCTCCCAGTTTCAATCAATTAAGCAACCAAAGGTAACCAACTGTGTAAACCTTGTCTAAATAAGGCTAGCACCTAGCTGGATTTGCTGTAACTAAACTGGCTGTTCCTGTAGTTCACCTCTATTTTCTGCATGTTACTTTCTTTTTTCTGCCTGTAAATCTTCAACCACGTGACTGTGTCAGACCCTCTCTGACAAACCTATTCTGGTTTAGGGGATGCCAGAATCATAAATCACTCTTTGCTCAATTCAACTCCATTAAATTTAATTTGTCTAAGGTTTTTCTCTTAACAATATGCTTGGGCAATTACTTGTTGAGATAAAAATAAAGCATCTGAGCCCTCAAAACAGAGAAAGGTTTTCCTGTTGGGTGGGGTTGGGAGTTAAGATGGTGAGAGAGGAAGTACTGAGAGCCTAGATGTGGTGAGTATGTGAGAAGGGGCCCTGCATCCTGACTGCTATACTCACTTCCCAGCAAGCCCTGAGGTAGATGGGTAACAGATACCCCAGATTAGTTGTGTGGTCTGGACGGGGGTGGGTGGACCTAAGCCTCATGTTCAAGGAGTGACTCAAAAGTGTGGATGTGAGAGGACTGAATCAACCTCACTACTATGGCTTGGGTGTGGTTTGGGGTCTCCACCAAAGATCATGTTGAAATTTAATTCCCGATGTTGTAGTATTGGGAGGTAGGGCCTAGTGGGAGGTGTTTGGGTCATGGAGGCAAATTCCTCATGAGTGGCTTAGTGCTGTTCTGAGACAGTGAGTTCTCCCTTTGCAAGACTGGTTTAGTTTCCCAGGAGTGAATTAGTCCCCAAGAGGGTGGGTTGTTATGAGGCCAGGATGTCCCTCAAGTTTCCCCTTCTTCACATGTCCACTTCTCTTTTGGCCTTCTCTGCCATGGTGTGACAGCATGAAAGCGCTTGTCAGAAGCCGGGGACATGCCCTTGAACCTCTCAGTCTTTAGAACCATGAGCTAAATAAAACTTTTTTCTTTGCAAATTACCTAGTCTCAGGCATTCTTTTATAGCAATGTAAAAACAAACTAAGACACTTACCAAGTACCTCTGTGCCCACATAGCACAGGTGGAGTAGGATGATTTCTGGAAGATCATGAGAGGCACATGGAAGTAATGGAAAGCCTCAGTCCACCTCGTGGCACTTCTAGTGGCCCAGTATGGCACTTTGTGGCCATTGATGATGGACAACTCAGATGACTACTCCATGAGCTAACTACCAAAGACCAGAAGGGAAGGAGGATGTCACAGCAGATGCCAGCATTGATAGAGGGCAGCTCTGAGAACCAGGAACCAAGCTGCCCTCCAGCCTTGACAACATGTAAACTCCCTAAATCTTAGATGGTGTCTTGGGCTAAATTGTGTCTTTCCCCAAGTTCATATGTTGAGGCCTCAGCCCCCAGTACCTCAGAATGTAACTATATATGGAAAGAGGATCCTTAAAGAGGTAGTTACATTAAAATAAAGGCTCAAGGGTGGGACCTAATCCAATACAACTGGTGTACCTTGGAGAAGAGGAAATTTGATAGTCTAGAAGGATAAGCTCCTAGACACATACAACCTACCAAGACTTAATCATGAAGAAATTGAAAATCTGAATGATCCAATAACAACTAAGGAGATTGAATCAGTAATACAAATTCTACCATCAAATAAAAGTGCAGAACTTGATGGCTTCACTGCTGAATCCCAGCAAATATTTAAGGAAGAACTAATACCAACTCCTCTCAAACTCTTCTAAAAATTGAAAAAGAAATTAGTTCCAAATTTATTTTATGAGGCAAGCATTACCTGAATACCAAATTCAGATGAGGACACTACAAGAAAAAAAATTACAAGTCAATGTCCCTGATAAACACAGATGCAAAAATCCTCAACAAAATACTAGCAAATCAAATTCAACAGCACATTAACAGGAGCATTCAGCATAATCAAGTGGGATATATGCCAGGGATGCAAGAATGTGTCAACATATGCAAATCTATAAATCTGATACATCACACTCACAGAATGAAGAATAAAAACAATTTGATCATCTGAATAGATGCATAGAAGTAGTTGACAAAATGCAACATACTTTTATAGTAACAACTTTCAACAGATGAGGTGTAGAAGAAATGTACCTCAACACAATAAAGGCCATATATGACAAGTCCACAGCTTACATCTTACTAAATGGGAAAAAGTTGAAAGTTTTCCCTCTAAGATCAGGAACAAGACAGGCTGACCACTCTTGCCATTTCTATTCAACAGAGTATGGACAGTCCTAGCTAGAGCAACTAGGCAAGAGAAGAAATAGATGACACCCAAATTGGAAAGAAAGAAGTTAAACTATATGCAGATAACATAATCTTATATATAGAAATCCCTGAAGACTACACTAAAAACAATTAGAACTAATAAATTAGTACTACTATTAGAACAATTATTATTAGAACTGCTATTACTATTAGAACTAATATTAGAACTAATAAAATTTAGTAAAATTGCAGGCTACAAAATAGTTGGCATATCAATAGTTTTTCTATACACTAACAATGAACTATCCAAAAAAGAAATCAAAAAAGCAATTCTATTTACAATAGCTACAAAAATATGAAGAAATAAAATTAACCAAGGAGTTGAAAGATCTGTACATTGAAAACTATAAAACATTGAGGAAAGAAATTGAAGAAGACACAAATAAATGGAAAAGTTTCCCAAGTTCATGGATTGAAAGGATTAATATTGTTAAAATGTTCATTCTACCAAAATTGCTCTAGAGATGCAATACAATCCCTATCAAAATTACAATGTCATTTTTTTACAGAAATAAAAAAAACAATCATAAAACTCATATAGAACCACAAACAACTTCTAAAGCCAAAGTAACCTTGATGAAAAGGAACAAAGCTGGAGAAATCACAGACTTAAAAAAAATCTACAAAGCTATAGTAATCAAAACTGTATAGTACTGGCATAAAAAAAGAAATATAAATAGCAGTAAAGAATATTGTGAATGAAATAAATAACAAACTGACAAGCATGGAAAGCAGAATTAGCCAAACAGAAGAAAGAATCTCAGAGCTTGAGGACCAAAATATAGAACTAACCCAAACTGTCAAAAACATAGAAAAGAAGCTTAGAAAGATAGAACAAAACTTTCAAGAGATGAGCGATTATTTCAAGAGGCTAAACCTAAGAGTAATTGGACTTCTGGAGGCAGAAAGAGAGACAGAGACCACCCTGGAACAGACATTCCATGAAATTATTCAAGAAAACTTCCCTCATCTCATCAGTGATGCAAGCTTTCAAAAACAAGAGATTCAGAGAACCTGTGTGAGACGACAAAAGAGAAGACCAACTCTTAGACACAAAGTAATTCACCTATAAAGTAGGTATAAAAGAAAAAATCCTAAAGGCAGCAAGAGAAAAAGGTCAGACTACCTACCAGGGAAGACCAATTAAAAATAGCAGCAGATTTATCTACAGAAACACTTCAGGCTAGGAGAGCTTTGAGTACAATCTTCAAAGTTCTCAAAGATAAACAATTTCAACCAAGAAAAACCTACCCAGCTAAGCTAAGCTTCATCAGTGAGGGAGAATTAAAATCTTTCCCAGACATTCAATCCTTAAGAACTTATGCTGCCTCTGGACCACCAACTCTACAAGAAACACTTAAGAACATATTAAACACAGAAGAAAAAGAAAAAAGAATGACAACATTCTTCACACAAGTGCAGAAAGCAGATTGAAAACACACATGAATCAACCCAAAAGTCAAAAGAAAGACAACAAATAAACAGGAACAACAACTCTATAAGAACCTAATGACAGGGATAAACGCTCACATTTCAATAATTAGCCTGAATGTGAATGAACTAAATGCACCATTGAAAAGACATAGAATGGCAACATGGATAAAATATCATGAGGCAACAATATATTGTCTCCAAGAGACTCATCTCACCAGAAAGGACACTCACAGACTCAAAGTAAGAGGATGGGAAGCAAAATTTCAGGCGAGCAGAACACAAAAGAAAACAGGAGTTATGATCTTAATATCAGACAAAATACCCTTTAAGCTATCAAAAGTTAAGAAAGATACAGAAGGTCATTATATAATAATAAAAGGTTCAATCCATCAACAAGAAATATCCATCCTAAACATATATGCACCCAACATAGGAACACCAACTTTCATAAAGCAGCTTCTAGACAAACTTGAAAAAGATATTGACTCCAACACTATCATAGCTGGGGACTTTAATACCCCACTCACAACCCTAGACAGATCATCAGGACAAAAAATCAGTAAGGAGATCTGGAACCTCAATGTGACTCTTGACCAAATGGACTCAATTGATACCTACAAAGCACTCCACCCAAAAACCACAGAATATATATTCTACTCATCACCACATGAAATGCACTCAAAGATCAACCACATCCCTGGCCATAAATCAAGCATAAACAAATTTCATAAGATTGAAATTTTGCCATGCACCTTCTCAGACCACAGTGGAATAAAAGTAAGTATCAACACTAACAAAGTTCCCCCCAAACTCACAAAGACATGGACACTAAACAGCATGCTACTAAGCAACTCCTAGGTCAACATGGAAATCAAAAGAGAGACTAAAAGACACCTGGAAACAAATGAAAATGAAGAAACATCTTACCAAAACCTCTGGGATGCCATGAAATCAGTAGTAAGAGGGGAATTCATATTGCTACAAACACACAAGAAGAAAATGGAAAGATCACAAGTTAACAGTCTAACAAGTCACCTAAGGAAGTTGGTAAAGCAAGACCACCAAAACCCTAACTTCAGCAGAAGAATCCAGTTCACCAAAATAAAAGCCCAAATCCAGGACATAGAAGACAAAAAGATAATACAAAAAAAATTAAAAAAACAAAAAGCTGGTTCTTTGAAAGGATAAAAAAGATTGATGGTTCCCTAGCTAGACTGATCGAGAAAAAGAGAGAAAAAGCCCAAATAAACACAACCAGAAACACAAAAGATGAAGTCACAACTGATCCTGAAGAAATACAAAAGATTAGCAGACACTACTATGTATACTTGTTTGGAAACAAACTTGAAAATCTAAAGGAAATGGAGGATTTTCTGACATCACACAACCTTCCCAGAAATTGAGAAGAAATCAAGACCCTAAATAGACCAATAACAATCCAGGAAATTGACTATGTCATAAGAAAACTACTTAAAAAAAAAAAAAAATCCCTGGGCCAGATGGATTTCCAGCAGAATTCTACAAAACATACAAGGAGAACAGATAGCAATCCTATTGAAAGTATACCAGGCAATTGAGAAAGATGGAACTCTCCCCAAATCATTTTATGAAGCTAACATCGCATTGATACCCAAGCCAGGTAAAGATCCAACAAAGAAAGAGAACTATAGGCCAATATCCTTGATGAAAATAGATGCTAAAATTCTTAACAAGACACTGGCAAACCGAATTCAACAATCCATCGAAAAAATCATCCACCACGACCAAGTAGGCTTCATCCCTGGGATGCAGGGCTGGTTCAACATTCGTAAGACCATAAACGTAATTAAATACATCAACAGATGTAAAAACAAAAACCACATGATTATATCATTAGATACAGAAGAAGCTTTTGACAAAATCCAGCACCCCTTGTTTATAAACCCTCAAACATCTAGGCATAGATGGGAACATACCTCAAAATAGTAAGAGCCATCTATGAGAAATCAACAGCCAGCATACTGCTGAACAGATAGAAATTGGAACCACTTCCCCTGAAAACTGATACAAGACAAGGATGCTCACTCTCACTCCTCCTGTTAAACATAGTTTTGGAAGTCCTAACTAGAGCAATCAGAGAAGAGAAGGTGATCAGGGTTATCCAAATAGGCAAAGAGGAAATCAAGTTATCCCTCTTTTCAGGCGACATGATTCTATAACTCGGAAACTCAAAAGAATCTGTCAAAAATCTCTTTGCCCTGATAAAGGACTTTGGCAAAGTCTCAGGGTATAAAATAAATGTGCAAAAGACAATCGCATTTCTATACACCAATAATAAACAAACAGAAGCCCAAATAAAAACACAATCCCATTCACAATAGTCACCAAAAAAATGAAATACCTTGACAACTTCCTAATCAGAGATGTGAAAGACCTTTACAATGAAAACTACAAAACACTGCTCAAAGAAATCAAAGATGACACAAACAGGTAGAAAAATATTCCATGCTCATGGATTGGAAGAATCGACATTGTTAAGATGTTCATTCTACCTAAGGCAATCTATAGATTTAGCACAATACCCATCAAATTACCAGTAACATTCTTCTCAGACCTAGAAACAACAATACAGGAATTCATATGGAAACATAAATAACCACATATAGCCAAAATAATACTCGGGGGGGGGAGGGAAGCAGGAGATATCACACTCCCAGACTTTAAACTTTATTATAAAGCTACGATTAATCAAAACAGCCTGGTATTGGTACAAGAACAGGTATATAGACCAATGGAACAGGATAGAGATTCCAGAAGCAAAGCCTCAATTTCTCAACCAACTCATCTTTGACAAAGGCTCCACCACCAACCACTGGGGAGAGGAGAACCTATTCCTTAAATGGTGCTAGGAAAACTGGTTGACCACATGCAGAAGATTGAAACAGGACCCCTACCTATCACCATACACAAAAATCAGCTCTAAATGGATCAGAGACCTAAGCATAAAACCTCAAACTATAAGAACCTTAGAAAATGCAGGAGACACCCTTATGGAAATTGGAACTGGCAACCAATTCCTGATCAAAACACCAAGTGCCCATGCCATAAGAGATAAGATAGACAAGTGAGACCTCATCAAACTCATCAAACTGACAAGCTTCTGGAAAGCCAAAGAAACCATCAAGAGAGCAGGGAGACAGCCCACACACTGGGAAAAATTAGTTGCCAGCCGTATGTCTGACAAAGAATTAATATCTAGGATCTACAAAGAACTCAAACATGTTGAAAAGAAAAAACCAAACAGCCCCATTACAAAGTGGGCAAAAGATATGAATAGACCATTCTCAAAAGAAGATGTATGAGCAGCCAACAGATACATGAAAAAATGTTCAGCCTCACTAGTCTTCAAAGAAATGCAAATTAAACCTACACTGATATGCCACCTAACTCCTATCATCAATTACAAAAAATAAGAGATGCTGGAGAGGATGTGGCGAAAAGGAAACACCTCTACACTGTTGGTGGGAGTGTAAACTAGTACAGCCTCTGTGGAAAACAGTGTGGCAATTCCTAAAAGTTCTAAAAATCAACCTCTGATATGACCCCACAAGCCACCTACTGGGAATATACCCAGAAGAGCTCAAATCATAAAAAAGATGCCTACACACATGTGTTTATCACAGTATTGTTCACAATAGCAAGAACATGGAACCAACAGTGCTGCCCATCAAAAGAGGACTGGATTTAAAAAA
>CAUYQG010239656.1:470-24024 GCA_963574415.1 Tarsius wallacei | reverse complement strand
TGGATTACTCAACTTCCACCCCCCCCCCAAACACACACACACAAACAGTAAAACTTTTCTGCAGGAGCTTAAACCCCGCTAGCTGCAGTTTTAGCCCGTCTTCCTTTCCTCGTCTGAAGTGAGACTGGAGAGCAGCTGTTTGTCACCCTAGGAAGTGAGTCTCCTTCCCTCCTTTCTCCAGGTTCGGCTTTAACATCATCTGGGTCGCTGCAGGTGGCTGCCGCCCTTCCACAAGCATCCGTAAGTTCCTGCCATTAACCAGGCACTGGCATCCTTCATCTCACTGAACCCTCAGAGCAGATGAGAGTCCCGCAGCTCAGAGAGGTTAAGTAACTTGGACACGGCCACACAGCTGGCAAGTGATGGAGCAGGGATTGGAATGTAGTTTTATTCCGTAGCCGCCCTCGCTCTAATGTGGTCCTCTTCTGGGCGCCACGGATCTGATAGCCTTGGCATTTCCTCCGAGTGGGGAGGATGCTCTGAAGACGGGACTCTGAAGGGAAGGAGGGTGTGACCAGGACCACAAGGATCTGTCGAGCCTGCTCCTTCTGGCTTTCCAGCTTCCCGATGGGGAAACTGAGGTTTCTGCGAGAGGCCCCGGCCCTGATCTGAACCCACTTCGCGCGGAGCTGCTGCGGTCCTCTGGCTGCGAGGGCCCTCCAGGGTGCACGCGCGGGCGGGCCCAAGGCAGAGGGTCCGCACCCGGGGCCAGGGAACTTGTCCCTCCGCCAGCCCCGCGCTCGGAGCGCAGCGCCGGCTTCGGGCGAGGGCGTGCGGACTCCCGGGCCGGCGCTCCAGTCCGTTTTTTCTTGCGGATCCCTGGAAGGGGGGCCGGCTCGGGGGTGGGACTGCGAAGGGGGGATTCCCTCCCTCGTGCTCGCAGGGGACTGGCCCCTCTCCGGGCTGGGAGCTCCGGCCGAGCGGAGGCGCGACGCGAGCACCAGCGCGGGGCGGAGAGCCCGCACCGCCGGCCGGAGCGGGGCACCGGCCCGTGTGCCGCGGGGACCCGCGGCCGCCTCGAGCCGCCCCGAGGACCGATGCGCCGGGTGGGGCGCCGGCCCCGGAGGGCGTGAGCCGCCCGCAGATTGAGCAACTTGGGGACGCGCGGGCGGAGCGCAGGCGAGCCGGGCGCCCAGGACAGTCCTGTGGCGGGCGGGCGAGCGGGCCGCGCCCTCGGCCCTCCTGGGCCTGCCCCCTCCGCGCCGGCAGCACCGAGGTGAGTCTCCTCTCGGCCGCCCCGTCCTCCTCCCTAGCGACCCCTTCCCCGGGGCGCGGCCGGCCCTCCCGTCGGGGCTTGCCCGAGCTGGGTGCGGGGCAGGAGACAGTCAGCGGAAAGGGAGTCCGACTGCTCTCCGGTCGGCCAGCGGGAGAGGGCACCCCCCGGGCCCCTCCGGCAAGTCTGCCCCCGGCCCCTCCTCGAGCCCGCAGGCAGCCCCCAGTCTCGGGTTCCCTCAACTCCGCTGCCCCGGTGGTCATTCTCACGCGCAGTCCTCAATTCCCCGAGGTCACCGGCCCTATCCAAACGCCCTCCAATCCAGAGGTCTTGAGCCTTGATCTCGTTGTCTCGGATTCTCCCCAGTCCCGCGGTCCCTGGTGATCCCCACCTCAGCCCCGCAGCCCCGGCCCGGGTTCGACGTGGCAGGCAGCGTGCACTGTGTCCCGGGTGCGCGGCGAGGTGGCTCCCTTGCCCGAGGGGTCGGGCTGAGGAACCCGCTGTGTAGCTTATCTGGGGAGAGGTGGGACGACGTTCCCGGGGCTCCCAGGAGAGAGCAGGGGTGAGTTTGGGGTGCGAGCGCTTGGGGGCAGGAGTCTTCTTGTGAAAACGGTCTCTTGGACTTGGGACAGCTTTCTTGGCTCTTGGGAGCAGCCTTGGAACTTCGGGTCCCCCTCTGCCTCGGCACCTGTCGGGGCCTCTGCGGGATCGTGGAGAGGGAAGGCGAGGGCGCGCCCGGTCGGTGATGGAGGGGCGCGAAGGAGCCCTTCCCCGCCGCTCTTGGTTTGGGGGGCGGGGGCCCGGCCTCAGCACCTGGCTCGGCTCTGGCGGACACGCTAATCCCGACAGGTCGGGCAGGCACATACTTGGTCCCGCCCCCCGCCCGCGATTCTTCTGCCCCCGCCTGCCAGCCTGCTGGGCGGCCAAAACTCCCCGGCCCGTAGCCGGTCCTGGGGAGGGCTCGTGAGGAAGTATCGGGATGGTTTACATTTTTGGGTCTGTATCTGGCCCCGGACACGGAGTACCAGTCTATCCTGATGGTGTTGCAGGCAAGAAGGTGAAAGTTATTCCAGCTCTCAGCCGGGACTGAGTCCCCGCCCCTGGCCCCACCCCCGACTGTGTCCCCCTCCTCAATCTGTGTCCGCCCCCACCCATGTGGCCCCTCTTTTTGGTCTCCCACCCCAGCTCTGCCTCCGCCTCCAGCCTCTTCCCCACCTCCGCAGGACCACTCCCCAGGCGGGCCCGTGCCCTGCACTCCTCAGCGCTCTGCCTGTTCTTCCCGCCCCAACACCCCGTCCTAGGTAGCAAACCCGGGCTGGTTACTGATTGGATCTGAATCCTGAGACCCTTGATCTCTCAGAACCAGACTCTCAGAACCTCTCTCTCCCTGTAAAATGGGGCGAATGCTGCCTTCCTCCTCCAGGTGTGAGGAGTAAATGAGGACCCAGAGCAGGGCAGTGGGTAGTAGGCGCCTGTAAGTGAGAATCCCTCACCCCCACCCTGGCAGAGAGAAATGCCCTTTCTTATCCCCACGGATGCCCTCGGCACCGGCCGTGGTTCCCACTCTATCCCTAAAGAGTAATGAGACACAAAAATAAACTCCCTGTGCCTTCCAGCACAGGCCCAAAGGGAGTCCGGCAGAAGGAACTAGGAGAGACACCAAGCAGGCTCCTTCAAGGGGGGTCATCAGCTGCCAGCTCCTCTCAGCCCTCATCCATGTTGTCTGTGTCTGCAAGTGTGTGCGTGCATGTGTGTGCATCTATGTGCGTGTGTGTGTGTGTGTGTATGTAGGGGGCCAGGGACGGATGTGCAGCCCCCGAGGCAGGGGCCCGTGGCCCTCTGGTGTTTCATACTGCAGGGTTCCTTGTCCAAGACCTGTCTAGCATTGAAAATCAGATTTCACATAAGATCCCGCATTTTCCTCTTCTCTTTTGAAGACTCAGAAGACCTGGCAACATTGAGCCATTATTTCTGCATGTTGACACTGGGCTGGGGTTGAACAGCTCATGCTCCCTTTAGATGGGGCATTTGCCCTCCCATTTGGCCCCTCCACATCCAGCTTCACTCATATGTGTTGTTTGGACCCCTGGTGTAGGTGAACTCTAGTTCTCAAGCTGGGTTGGTTCTGTATTTTCTTTTTTAAAGTGCTTGAAACTCTTCCCATTCCAGCATCCCAGAGGTGAGGGCAGCCGATGTCACTTGGTTCTGTGAAATTCACATCTGGATCCTCCTCACAACTTCACAGCTGAGAGTGTGGTTCCCGACGATTCAGGTGCTTGGGCCAGAAGGTCGTCACTGGCAGGGACTGGGTGAGTGTGGCAAGGGTCAGGCTGAAAGCTTGGAGGGGGAGTTTAGAGGTGGGTAGAAAGAGGGAGAGGAAAAGAGCTAGCATTGGCCGAGCTCTAGCCCCGATTTGCCAGGTGCCATGGCGGGCGGGCATCAGAAGTGCAGAGATGCATAATGACCTTTACTGCCAAAGGACACCGGGGATACTGATCACAAGTGAGACGAACTTCTCATAGACCCAGGGTTCACACCAGGTGTGTCTTCTCCAGTGTGTGTCAAGTGTAAGGACTCATGGAATAGATCTGCCAGGGATCCTCAGACCTCATTTTTGGAAATGCTGCAATCCAAAAGTTTGAGAAATGCCGCAATTAAGAATTGAGGGATCACTTTGGTGCCAAGGCAGTCAACCATAAAGATAAGTGCAAATATGGAGATTGTGTAACCGTGCTCAGTATTAAGATGTGTGCAAAGGATACAGAAAACATTTTTATTGCTTTTTAAATGACTGTCAGAATGTAGACACAAAGTGAAGCCTTGGCCATAAGAAATACAACAAATATTCTTGCATCATCACCATGTGCCCAGCACCATTCTAAGCAGTTTTATGTATTAACTCATGTAAGTTATAAAAAAAAACAAACCTTCTTGTAGATAAGGAAAAAGGCTCAGACCAGCCAAACAACTAACCCAAGGTAACACAGCTAATAAGTAGCAGAGTCAACATTCCAAGCTGGGCAGTCTGACTCTGAAGGTTATACCCTTTAACCATCCTGTTGTGTAGTAGTCTCTGAGACTGTATGCTTGGAGCTGAAGACCCCATTTTGATAAACTCGGTTGGACATCCACAGTTGGTGGGTGATAGAAGTGTGCTGTGGCAGCTGCGGGGGACGGAAAGGCCTTGGCAGGTCATGCAGGGAATACTGGAGGGACGCGGAGGGGTTGGCAGCTGACGGGCATTTGGGGGTGGTTGGGGGCATCTCCGCTGGCTCCAGCCACAGCACCAGGTGGGATCCATCAGCCTCATGTAAACACTTCTCACAGGCAGCTTAACCACTTGAGTGTGTCTGGCCTTCAAAGCTGGTAAGAGAGGCCAAGGAGGGAAGTACTGAACTCCCTTAGGGATAATGATTTATCTCCATGCAGGTGGGCTCCACTAGGGCCTCCCTGAGAGGCGAGGGAGTGGGCTGGCACTGAAGAGCCTAGAGGGGAAAGGGTTAGGATGGGGCGGGGGGTGGGGAATCTCCACTCCAGCATCTCAGATTTCTCATTCGTAAGCCCAAACTCAGCTGGCTCTCAGAGCAAGCCTGTGAAATAAGCATGCTTTATCCCCATTTGAGAGACAAGAAACTGAGGTTCAGAGAGGCCAAACGACTTGTCCAGAGGCATCTAGCCAGCATGTGGGAAGGCAATGCCTCCCTGGCATCTGCAGAATTTCCTATACTGCAGCCCAGCTCGCTCTCCGTTGTCTCTGGTCCCTGCGCATGGTGGACGGGTGTGCGGGCAGGTGCGGGCATGTGTGGGCGGGCCTCAGCTGTGGAAGTATGTCGGGAGCATTGGGGCGTGCGTGTGCGAGTTGGCCAGTGGGAAGCAGGGTTTTCATGCTCTCTCCCAGGTTGGGCTCAGATATCTAACTTCCCAGACACATCTCATCAGGGGAGGGACCCGCTCCCCTGCCCCCATCACCCCAGCCGGCCAGCGGGTCCAGAGACCTGGCTCTCGCTGGGCTGGGGGATTATCCCCATTCTCTGTGTCTCTGGCCAGGGCGGGCATTGCTGCCTCTTTTATCCTCTCACAAAGGCCAGGCCCGCCGGGCCTGCTGTGTCAGAGTTTCTGTGGCCGGGGGAAGCCTTACTTCCTTTTCTCCCGCCAAGCCCAGAGGGCCACGCAGAGTCTGCCAGCTTGCCGGGGGCCACTGCTCTAGCTCCAGGACAGGTGAAAGGCACATGGGTGACTCAGCACTGGGAAGAGAAGGCTGAGGGGTCACTCATGGAAGGACAGAGAGAGAGCTCCTCTTCAAGAGACAGGATATTACTGCAGCATGAGGTCTGTAGGGTAGACTTAAAGGAGGACTTCCAGGCAGAGCTGGACAATATTAGGCTGGGGTAGGGCCAGCTGACTGCCATTACTGAGAAATCAGTGATCCACAAGTTTGATTTGAGTGTCCATCGTATTCTGGCTACTCAGGAGGCACTTTGAGTCCCAGATTAGGGAATTCTGCAGGACAGGAAAGGGAGCAAATTTCTTCTAGAAGGGCACTAGGTGGTAACTTGTAATCCAAACATTCAGTTTCCTGGGTAGGGAACCACATGGGAAGTGGGGAAGCATAGGTTTTTGGGAGGGGCACAGTACCACAGAATTAACCCTTCTCTCTCCTCCTCCCACAGGTTGGTTTTTGGAATAGTCCCTGCTGAAGTGACAGAGAGATCTCCCATGTGACATCCCACGGTGCCTTTGAGGAAGGCTTTCTTTGAAGACCTCCCTTTGAGCTGATGGAGAACTGGGCTCCCCACACCCTCTCTGTCCCCAGCTGAGATTATGGTGGATTTGGGCCACGGCCCAGGCCTGGGCCTCCTGCTGCTGACCCAGCCCCGGAGGCGTTAGCAAGAGCCCTGTGCCATCCACCCTCCCAGAGACCACCCCTCCTACCAGGGGCCTGGAGCTGGCGCGTGACTATGCGGCTTGGGCTGTGTGTGGTGGCCCTGGTTCTGAGCTGGACACACCTCGCCATTGGCAGCCGGGGCATCAAGGGGAAGAGGCAGAGGCGAAGTGAGTAATGGGACAGGGTGGGGCCACTGCTGACCTTGGGAGTGGGAGGGGGCCCCGGGACTAGGGGCCTTCAGGAGTGTTATTCTGTGATGCCCCTCACAGATCTCTCCACGTCTATGACAGCTTTGTAGATTACTCAGTAGACAATCTTGTTTGTGGATTATCCAGTTGGTGAATTAATTTGTTGCGATTACCCACTCTGTAGACTACTCACTTTGTCTGTTTTCCCCTTTGTAGACTCTGCTTTCTAGATTAACCCCTCTCTTGCGAGAATCCAGTTTGTGGATTACGCCTTTGTGGATTATGCCCTTTGACATAACAGCAGCTTTGTGTGGTATCCATGGAGATGCCTCCGTAGCCCCCTACCCTGGGCTCCTTTCTTTCCGTGGTGGCCAAGGTATAGCCCTCAACTCCTTTGGGCTGGGGACTGCACAGCTTGGCAGGGAGCGATGGGGTTTCCCCTGCCCAGATTGTGGGACAGGAACTATGGAGTAGGGAGGGTGGTAAGACTGTCCTCCCTACCACCCGTGGCTTTTAAATCTTGCCCAGTGGGATTCAGGGGGCCACAGTGGAGGTAAAGGGGAGGCAGGCAGGCAGGGGTCTGGTCTTACCACCCCCCAAGCCAGAGCAGCTTCCCTTTTCCCTGCTCTTGATAATGCACTTCCACCTAAGATGTCATTGGAAGAAAGTTCAAAAAGAAAAATTAAATCCTGTCATTGTATAGCTGCTAAGAAATGGGAAGAAACAAGCGTTAGGATACACAGTCGATGCTGGAACTCAGGTCCCCTAAAGCCTGTCAGCCCAGTTTTCTTGAAAGCTGAGTGTGACAGAGGTCAAGATTAACCTGTCCCCCACCCCTCTCTGGACACTTCTTGGCCTCCACCTAATGTCACCAGGGATGGGGCTATGGGAGTGGTCACTGTGTGAGAGGGACCCATGCTAGGGAGAGGACTGGTGGGGGGGCTCCAGACACCTCCCATAAAGAGATGCTGCACCTGCAGGCAGGAGGTCTTCCTGAAGTCTAGCCCCATGACCTCTTGCTCCATGTTTCCCTGCAGCCTGAGGCCCCCCAGTGAAGGCTGAAAGGCAGTGGCGCTTGGTTGGGTCTCCACAGGATGACCAAGGCCAGCACTCAACCCGGGGAGAGAAGCTCAGAGAATTGGTGAAGCTGAAAATCCCCGGCTTAACAAACAATTAGAGACGGTTAGGTTTAATCAGCAGCAAGGCCTTGATTTTCCTCTCTTCTCATCTGTTGTGGCCAGTATTTTGGACTCCACAGGCCAGATGCAGTTTAGCGGTTTATAATCAGTCTCCTCTATTTCCGAAATGGGAGAGAGAGAGGGAGAGAGAATGAGAGGAGCCATTCACACTCATGCGACATGCACAAGGGGTTACGCCAACACTCACACATGCAGAGCCACACTCCCACCTAAACCAGGGGTCATGAGACCTGAGTTCAAGTCTATGGTACTAAAAAAAAAAAAGTACTGCACTGGGCATCAGAAAGGGCCTGGTCCCAGCAATGGCCAACCAAATGGAGTAATTTTGACCTGCCCACTTTTCACACAGCCACATCTACCAGTCTTGGCAGCGTGCAAGCCAGTTCTTATTACCAAGGAATGTGAGTAACAGACATCCTTGATGGTGAGAGTCAGTGTGGGGTAAGGTGTGGAGATAGGCTCAGGGGGGACTGTTCTGCTTTAGGGCTTCTGAGGGAGTAGGGGAGGAAAGAAGGAAGACGAAGACCCCTATGTGTGCTGCCCAGGCCTCTCCTGAGGCTCAGGGAGGGATGAGAGCATGGCTGTAGGCAATACTTGTTGTATAATATTCAGAGTAATCACAACTGTAAAGCTGAAATGTAATTGAATAGGGATGTAGAAAGGCTTACATGAGATAATAGATGCATATATTTTAAATTTACTTATTATTTATTTATTTTTGTAGAGACAGGGTCTCACTCTCTTGCCCAGGCTGGCCTCGAACTCCTGAGCTGGTCTCAAACTCCTGGACTCAGGTGATTCTCCTGCCTCAGCCTCCCAAAGAGGCTGGGATTACAGGCATGAGCCACCGTGCCTGGCTAGATAATAGATACATATTTTTAACAACCTTTTATTTATTTATTTATTTGAGTTGGAGTCTCACTCTGTTGCCAGGACTGGAGTGCAGTGGCATGCTCCCAGCCACCGCAGCCTCAACCTGCTGGGCTCCGCCGATCCTCCTGCCTCAGCCTTCCAAGTAGCTGGAACCACAAGCGCGCGCTACCACACCCGGCTAATTTTTGATTTATTGTAGAGATGAGGTCTCGCCAAGTTGCCTGGGTGGGTCTCCTAAACAACCTTTTAAAACATCAAGCTCTGTGTAGACTTCTGGATGCAAGTCATTGTTATGTAAACATCGTGGGGACTGTTCTGCTTTAGGGCTTCTGAGGGAGTAGGGGAGGAGAGAAGGAAGACGAAGACCCCTATGTGTGCTGCCCAGGCCTCTCGCCAGCATGGAAGGGCACTGGGCAGACCTGGGGGCAGAGGTAGGCATGCTGTGTATATGAGCCTCAGGGCTGTTGACTCCAGCTAGCACCCCCACTACTGACCCCCAAGTGGGTCAGTAGTGTGGCCAGAAGCCACCCAGTTTAATTCTGACCCTGAGCTGCACACCAGTTCTGAACCCAGACATGTCTGATCTCAGAGTCTGAGTTGTGGTCTCCTTGCTTGGAGGCGGAGAGGGAGAGCAAAGAGCTTTTCCTTAGCTGTGAGCTGTGAAGTCCCCTGACAAGGCCTCCCCCTCCTCCACTCACTGAGGACCCAGTGTCTCCCTAAGCCCCTCTTCACTCACTGAGCCCCTTGGCTTCTCATCAGCCCTCGCTCCCCACAGATACCTCTCCCCACCTGGAGTCCCTGCACCTCACTGGGTCCTCATCATCCCTCAAATTGAGTATGCCCCTTCTTGAGCCCCTTTGCCAACTGACTCCTGGGCCACCCTTCCAGTCCTGCCCCCACAAAGTCCTCATTCTTTCACTGAGCCCTGACCCTTCCAGAAGCCAGAATCTCCTTTCTTCCCCTTTCACGACCCCACTCTCCATCTGTGGCTTCTATCCCAGAGTCATCCTTAGAATCCTTCTGCACCATCCTTAGAGTCCCTCTTCCCTTCCTGAATCCCCATTCATTCCTTGGGTCAGTTGGCAAATATTCATTGAGAACATACAGATCCTGGCCCTGGATTGCAGACATGAAAATTGAGGAGCCCACAAGTGAGGGAGAGGACAGACCATTTCAACCCAGCGTCGTGAATGCTGTGACAGGAGGAAACCTGGGGTGTGGGCTGCTGGGAGAGCCCAGACAAATTGAGAGGAGGCATGGAGTGTTTGTTTAGGAAGTGGGGTGCAGATAGGAGGAGCCAGGGAAATGATTTCTCTTTTTTATTTTTATTTATTTGATTAGAGACAGAGTCTTGCTCTGTCACCCAGTGGTTTGATCATAGCTCACTGCATCCTTGACCTCCTGGGTTCCAGCGACCCTCCCACCTTAGCCTAGCTGGGACTACAGGCACATGCCACCATGCCTGGCCAATTTTTAAAATTTTTGTCTTGTTATATCACCCAGGCTGGTCTTAAACTCTGGAGCTCAAGTGGTCCTCCCACCTTGATTTTCCAAAGTGCTGAGATTATAGGCATGAACTATTGCACCCTGCCAAAATGATTTATCAGTGGGGTTCTAGGCAGTCCTAGGATTTTAAGTGAAGAAACTGCACTCACATCTGTTTTATACATTGGGGATCTTTTCTATTGGAAAAAAGGGGTTCTGCTGCTAGACAAAAAGCCCAGTACCCAAAGGGATAGAGCAACTGAAGCTGTCTTGGGCTCAGAGAGCCCTGGGGGCATGATGCTACAGAATGGGTAGAGACCAGATCATTATGTTCTTTATACCTGCTGGGCTGAGGAGTCTAGACTTGAGTGATAGGAGGTGAGAGGCCACTGAGAGATTATAATGGTCAAGTTGCCATAGAGGGTTGGGGAGGAGACTTGGGGAGGGAGGTAAACAGGCCAGTTAAAAGGCTGTTTCAGCCCAGGTGAGAATAAATGAGGGTCTAAACTAAGTTCACAGCTGAGTTAAAGATTCCTGGGTCTTCCCACTGGGATGTGCCCAGGGCTTGTTGAATGTGCAACCCATGACCCCGGGTATCAGGAAGCCACAGGAATAGACACATCTGCTGGGACAGCATGTGACCTGAGAAAGTCCCTTGCCCATCCCTTTCCTCAGTCTTCTGATTGGTGCCCAACTCCCTGTCCTTCTTCCCCCACCAACTGGATTGAGGACTCTTACCCAATCTGATTCCTCCAAGGTTAGATTTCACCCCAAAATCAAGGTCATCACCCCCTGGGTCATGGCGAGTTCTCTCTACCCCACACTGACCCTAAGCTAACCCACCTTGAGCTCCGCTCCTATCCCATCCTGGTCCCTATTCTTTAGTGATTCCTAATAGAGATCTATCCACACTCCATCCTCCTTCTTGAGCATCTTCTCACTCACCACATCCTCAGCTCTGTCCCCCTGTGGATCCTTACCCCTTCACTGGGCTGCCATTCAGAAATGACAGGCTCTAACCTCTAAAGCTCTTTTTACTGGGAGAAAAAGACATGTTTGCAGATAATAACAATATAAGGTGATGTTTGTCATGACGGATTAAAGCACTGCAGTGGCTGTAAACATGCCACTGCACTTTAGCCTGGGTGACAGAATGAGACTCCAACTCAAAAAACAAACAAACAAACAACAAAAAAAAACAGGTATAGGAACACAGAGAAATACTCCATTCAGACTTTGCAGGGTGGTAAGATCAGAGAAGACTTCCTGGAGGAGGTTTGAAGGAATTATGTTCAGGAGAAGGCAGAAGCAAAGACATAGAGATGTGAAATAGTGTGATGTATCCAGAGAAGCAAAAATGGTTCGATATTGTTTAGGGGTCAGGCTGAGAGAGGAGATGAGTAGAATGAAAACTTTTTAGGCCAAGCAAGGAGCTGCATCTTAGTTCTGTAGGCGATAGGGAGCCATTGATAGATTTTTAGGGAGGATGTGAAACCACCAGATTTTTAGTTTAAGAAAGATTCTTGAAGATGAAGAAGTTGGAAACTGGAGAAAACGAAGTCCTTGGGAGGAGGGACAGTGAGCCAGAGCCATTCTCCAGAAAGGGTGGGGATCTGAGCCACCTTGGGGCAAGGCCTCATCATAGCAACAGCAACTTAAGAGGGTTTTGCACAAGGATGGAGGAGGCTGGGAGTGGAGGGGAATTGAGGAGGACACAGCCACATCTTGCTGGCTCAGCGGAGTGGGCTGGGAAGCAGAGTGCTTGGAAGCCAAGGGACGGTGTGGGGGTGGGAAGGGCAGAGCTGTTGGGGGTGATTGTGAAGGAATCAGGAAGAAGGCTCCTTCCCCTCTGAGCTCCCTCATCCTCACTGAGCCCACCCAGCCTCCTCAGCTAGGCTTACAACGCTGCAAGGCTACCTCCCCTGCATACCTGCTGTGGCAGACAAGCAGCAGGAGGGAGCTTTCTTTTCTTTTTTGTTTTGTTTTGTTTTTAGAGACAGGGTTTGGTCCTTGCTATGTTGCCCAGCCTGGACTCAAACTCCTGGGCCCCTCCAATAATCCTGAAATTGTCCTCCCCAGGGTCACCCCAACTTATTGGTTGCTGATCCTCCCAAGTAGCTAGATTACAGGCATGCCACCATGCCCAGCTATATAAAGCCTTATTTTCCATTCTGTGGACAGTGTCTTGGAGCCTTTGTACAGCCTGTTCCCTCTGTGTGGGACACCCTCCTCCCCTAGGCTGCTGGGCTAGGAAGTTCCTCCACCACGTCTCTGCACTCATTCCCTGGTGTGGAACCGCCCCTGTCTCCCTTATCCCTGGGTGGGCCTTTGTGGCTATACCTCCAAGTCCCAGATCCCAGTGGTTCTGGGTACCTGTGAGGTGTGCAGTAAATGTCTGTGGATCGAATGAGCCTTGGGTTTCCCCTTTGAGCCACTATGCAACTCCTAGATACACACCATCTTCCTTGGACTTCCTATTCAAGGCCACAGTCCCACTTTGGGACCTCTTCCTGCCGGCTCTCTGTCCCCTCACTGCCTCATTTAGCTGAGAACACCCTGTAGTTCCTGTACCCCTTGATCAGCATCACTTTCCTCATTGAACTGGCCCCCACCCCCTTTCTGAGCCTCCAAATCCTCATGGAGCTCAGCTCCCTCAGTTTCTTGCCCTCGACTCTTCCCCCGGGATCCTCTAACCTCCCCAAGGCCAACCTCAGCATCTGAGCTCCGTGTCTTGACCCTTCTGTATTCTTGGGTCTGTGCTCCATCAATGTCCCCTGCCTCAGAGCCTTGTAATCACATCCCCCCCCCACTGTCTCCTCTCTGTCCCTCACTGTGTTCTCTGATTTTCTCTGCCCTCTCTGTGCGTTATCCCCACCTCCTTCCCTTTCACTCACTCCTCAGCCCACTGTGGTTTGGCTCTCGTCTCCACCTGTCTGCCAAAACTGCCCTTCCCAAGGTCACCCAACCAATGACCACTCACAGTCAAGTCGCACAGATTTGCTTCCAAGCCTACTGGCCTTGGCTTCCTCCCAGGCCTGGTCCCTGAAGGTCTCTCCCTTTCCAACCTGGTTCCTATCCCCTCTCTCTCAGTCTCCTCCCACCGCTCCAAGGGCTCCTTGCCATTTCTTTTCTGAGGCTCTCTTCCTCTGCTTGGCTCTTGAACACAGGTGTTGCCGGAGCTCAGCCTGGGCACAGCTTCTTCCTGGGCTGTTCTTCCACCCCAACAGATCTAGCTGCCAATGACAGCTCACCTGGACTAATCCTCATGTTCTCACCTCCCCTGCACAGTCACCTTCTTGAAAGAGATGGTGCCACTTCCTCTCTCTGCCTCCTCACCTTCCTTTTACTCTTAAACCTCTGCGTCTGTTGTCCCCCTCCACTACCCCTGAAACTGCCTTCCTCAGGGTCACCCCAACTTGTTGGTTGCTGATCCCTTATGTGACATCTCTGCAGTAGCTGGCATGTTGATGTCCCCCTCCTTCATGGAGTGGATGCTTCTCAGTCTCCATGCTGCCATACGCTGCTAGTGTCCCCTGCCAGGCTGCTGGCTCCTTCTCTGCCTCTTAGTGGGCCAAGGACTTTTTCTGTCCTCTCAAATGTCTAGCTCCTCTTCTCACTCCCTAGATGCACTCTCTTGCCATCTCATGGACCCGCATGACTTTGATGACTGTTTTCATGTCAAGAGTTGCAGGTCTCAATCTCCAGCCAAAATACTGCTTTTGAATTCCAGGCCCACGTGTTCAACTGCCTAGTGGACACCTGCTGCTGCATGTCCCACAGGAACCACAAACTCAACATGTCCAACATGTAGCTACTCATCATTTTCTTCACCCACAGCCACCTCCCCGCCCCGTGGTCAGGGGAGGGCCTACAGCCACTATGTTACACAAGCCCAACATCTCGAAGTCACCTTGTGCCTGTTTGTCCCTCACTTCACATCAAACCCATCACCTCATCTTGCTGCTCCTGCCGCCTGAGTATCTCATACGTGTTGTCCACTCTGCCCCCTCTTCTGGCTCAGCCTGGCTACTCTGACCTGGATTTCTGACCTGGAAGTCTTCCTGTCTCCACTTCCCCACCTGTCGCCCAATCCATTCTCCACTTGATGGAATGATCTTTCTAAAATGGAGCCTGGACCATGCCTCTTATGTTAACCCCCCCAGGGATTCTTCACTGCCTTCAGGACAGTGCCTGAACACCTTTATCCAGGCTCAAGACCCTTCCTTGTCTGGCCCCTGCTTCCCTCCCCAGATTCCTGTCCCATCACTCGCTCCACACTCCTGCTCTGCTGAACTAATTCCAGATCCCTGTGGATGCCATGATTTTTCTGCCACACCATTGATAGTGCAGGGGAAAATGCATACAGAGAATTGTGCTGATTGAGTGGAGGCAGGCAGCGGGATGCTGGGAAGGCACCTTTTGCAAATTTGTCCTTTAATAAGGTGACCATGAAAGAATGAATAAATGTACTAACATAGGTAGAGGGGGCTGCGAATGGAATGCCAGATCCCGGAAACTTTCTGAAACTAAGGCAAAAACCTAGAGGGAACATTCATTTCACCAATGAATTAAGTAAAAATAGTGGGTAATAGAGGATTTGATATCTTTGAGGTTTATTTGGTTTTGTTTTTTTGAGTCTGGGTCTCATTCTGTTGCCCAGGCTGGAGTGCAGTGACATGATCACAGCTCACCGCAGCCTCAACCATCTGGGTTCAAGCAATCCTTCTGCCTCAGCCTCCCAAGTAGCTGAGACTACAGGTGTATGCCACACCTGGCTAATTTATTTTTATTTTTTTTGTAGAGATGAGATCTCGCTATGTTGTCTAGGCTGTTCTTGAATTCCTGGGCTCAAGTGATCTTCCTTCCTCCAATTCTCAAAGTGTTGGGATTACAGGCATGAGCCACCATGTCTGGCCAGATTTAATACCTTTGAAGTGAAAGTGGTACCTAATATCTACAATGACCTACTAATTTGTAATACAGCTGAATAAAGGCCCAAAGTGAAAAAATAATCCCCAGGACTCTCTCATAACTCCAATACAGTATTGGAGTATTCTTACTCATACAATGGCTATACCAACAAAAACAATCATGATTTTTTATTTTATTGTCAATTAAATAGTAACATTGATGCTATAGAAATAAATTCCATATTTTTAAAAAATCATCCAACCATACTTACAGTTTCTGTGCCACCTCGTGTTGTCCTACCCTGACTTTCATATACTTCATCACCTTTCTCTGAGACACAAATTGGTTGAGGAATCTTGTTCCTGTAGTTTAATCTCTCCATTCCCCCATCTGTAAAAATGAGGATAAGAAAAAATAAAAATAACAATAGTATCTACTCCGTGGGTTGTTGTAAGGATTAAATGAGTTATTACTTGCCAAGCACTGAGAACAGCACCTGCCACAGAGTACTGGCTCGACACAGTAATATGCTGCCATCATGATGGTTATTATTGTGTTGTCATGGTGATCATTGTGTTTGTTATCATCCTCCGTCCTTCTGCTTGACTTCCTCACTCTTACACCTTATCCTGCTCTGAAATCAGGAATCATTCCTGGAGCCTAGACTCCCCTGGCAGCCCTCCAGAGTGGGTACCCTCATCTCCTGAGATTCTGTATTTTCCCTAGACTCCCAAGCTTGGAGTCTAGTTCAAGGTCCAGCTGACTCTGAAACCTGAGCTCCGGGACCACGGTGCTGTGCCGTCTCCCGCCATCTCTGTTCTGATCGTCCTAGCACTCTGTCTCCACCCTACCTGCAGCTCCTCTCTGCCTGGTTCCTCCTAAGTGGATCATAATGCCTTTCTTCCTCTCCTTCCTTCTCAACTCACTTCTCTTCCCATGAGCTTCTTTTCATATCTGGCCCCATGGTTCACCCACACCAAACACCTGGAAATCACTCCAGGCTCCTCCCCGCTCCTATCTGCCTGTTAGCCACTATGGCCTGCTGACTGCATTCCCTAAGCACCTCTCAGATCAACCTTTTCCTCTCCGTCTTCACTGAGCAGAACTCTGAGACTTAAGCTGGGAATGGTGGCATGTACCTGTAGTCCCAGCTACTTGGGAGGCTAAGGTGGAAGGATTGCTTGAGCCCAGGAGTTTGAGATCAGCCTTAGCTACATAGTGAGACCCTGTCTCTCATTTAAAAAACAAAAAAACAAAAAACTTTCTCACCTTTCCCACCTGTCACTGGTTTCCACCCTGACTGCCAGACGAAACTTTCCAGTATGTAAATTGGACCAGGTCTTACCCCTGCTTAAAATTGACCAATGACTCCCTGTTGTCTAAATGGCTCTGAAAAGGCCCCAAGAAAAACTCTGCAACACAACTGTTCTGTGGCCAAAATGATTGGGAAATGCAGCTCACTCTGTCCCCACTGCAGGAAGCCTTGCAGTAAAGAACCCTATTGAGATCTGTTTGATCTACTGGTTCCTGGTCTCACCTGACATAGTAGCCCTTTTTCCACATCCTCCTGTTAACATTTGGGGCAATCATGGTGCGAGGAACACTTTGGGAAATGTCACTTAGCAGATCAAGTTCAAGTTCCTTCACATGATATAAAAATAGGACACAGTATCTTTCACCACTCTCCTCTTATTCCCACCTCCACCCCAAGTTTCTGCCATCCACCCCTCCTCCGCCACGTTACTTAGTTTTATACCTCTGTGATCCTACTCCCTGAGTGCCCTTAACTCTCCTTCCTAAAGGACAAATCTCTACTAATTCTCCAAGAGCTGGTCCTAGTGACACCTCCTTTGGGTCTTTGCATGCACTATTACTTGGCCCCATGGCTGTCAGCATTTTCCATTCATGGGGTCTTCTCCACTGAAAGATGAGTTCCTCTACAGAGTTACTGTACCCAGGGCTCACACTGTATGTGGTGTGTGGGAGGGATATGGTGGGTGTTGGCTGAACAAGTGAATGAGGGAATGAGATCAGAGGTCTGAGACTTGGTGCTAGGATAGAAGATGACAAGGCAAGGCAACCCCCTCAGTTACCCTCCTGCTGTGAGAGCTTTTCTGTCCTTTCAATAAATCCTGCTTTAAAAAAAAAAAAAGATGACACAGCATTGTAGGATGTTTAATAGCATCCCTGGCCTCTATTCTCTTGTGCCAGTAGCAACCTTTCTTTCCAGCTGTGATCATCAGGGCTATCTCTAGGAGACTGGGCACAGTAGCTCATGCCTGTAATCCCAGCACTCTGAAAGGCCAAGGTGAGAGAATTGCTTGAGCCCAAGAGTTTGAGACCAGCCTAGACAACACAGCGAGACTTTGTCTCTGCAAGAAATTTAAAAAATTAGCTGGGTGTTGTAGCACATGCCTGTAATCCCAGCTACTTGGGAGGTTGAAGTGGAAGGATCATCTGAGCCCAGGAAGTCGAGGATACAGTGAGCTGTGATTGTGCCACTGCACTCCAGCCTGGGCAACAGAGTAAGATCCCAACTCAAAAAAAAAAAAAAAGAAAAGAAAAAGGAATGTCTCTAGGCACTGCCAAATGTCCCCTGGGGAGCAAGATCATCCCTGGTTGAGACCACTGTTCTAGACTAGGTTATTCCAGCGGTCTTCCTGTCTCTGGGCAGGTGGCCTTTTCCTCAGTTTAACCCTTTATCCCTCGTGTCCTTAAAACTGTCTCAGGGACTTACTAACCCTCCTACCATACCTGAGGCTGAATTTTTCTTGCTCAGGGGAGAGTCGGGGTGAGTTCTAGGAAGGTGCACCTTCAGTTGCTTCTCTGGGGATGGAGGAGTGTAGCCTAGAATGTGAGCTGGTGTTGTGCCTGGGGCGAGGGAGGCAGTGGTAGTGGTGCTCTTGCTCCAGGCATCTGTGCTAGTTCCCTGGAGAGAGCCTACTGGGAAGGTCTATAAAGCAGCGTTGCAGAGAACAGCCAGCTGGGCCTGAGCCTTCTGAGAAGCACATTCCTTCTCTAGAAGGAAACTCCAACCTGTTCACTTCCCCCCGTGTGGGAGCTTGGAAAGTTGGGGTCTTTCCTAGGCCGCCTTCTCACGCTTGCCCCACCCTTGCAGTCAGTACCGAGGGGAGCCAGGCCTGTGCCAAAGGCTGTGAGCTCTGCTCAGAGGTCAACGGCTGCCTCAAGTGCTCACCCAAGCTGTTCATCCTGTTGGAGAGGAACGACATCCGCCAGGTGGGCGTCTGCTTGCCGTCCTGCCCTCCTGGATACTTTGATGCCCGCAATCCCGACATGAACAAGTGCATCAGTGAGTGTGGGCAGGCTGCAGAGGAGCGCCTTGGGCTCTGGCCTGGGGAGGGCACTTTGAACGTTGGTGGCTGGTGGGAGGAGTAGGGGGGGCACTGAGGAGAGGAGGTGAGCCCAGACAGCTCCCACCCAGCTCAGCATGTCCATACCAGAGCCCCATCTCATCCTGCTACACAGGTACCCACCTCTATGCCCACAGGTCACTCACAATGTCTAACCTGACACCAAGCCACAAGCCTGAGTGCCACCTTCTTGCCTTTGTGTTGCCACCCCGTCAATCCAGTTGCCAGCTTTTTTGTCCTCACTGCCACAGTCTCATCCAGGCTCCCATCACCTCCTCCTGGTCCATTGGAATAGCCCTTTCATTGGGCTCCCATTGGGCTCTCATTGGTTTAGTCCGTTCATCTGACTCCCATTGGGATAGCCCGTTCATCTGGCTCCCTGTACCCTGCCCTCTGAACAGCAGCTGGAAAGGTACTTCTCAGACACACACTTACCCCCTCACACTTCTCAGCCACACACCTACCCCCTCTCACTTCTCGGACACACACCTACCCCTCACACTTCTGCTTGACAACCACTGCGGCTCCCCATAACTGGAAGGAAACCCAAGTCCATCAGTCTGCTCCTCCGTCCTCTTCTCCCCTTGGGCTTCTTGCCCCACTTGTCCACACCAGCTACAGTTCCACATGCCTTGCGCTGTCATGTCTCCACCCCATCTCTGCTGCAGCCGTGACCTGCTGGGGACATGCCGTGAACACACTCGGTTGATCGATGCCCCCCTGCCCATTGATTCAGTGCCTTGCAGATTAGAAGGCATGTCCAGACTGCCTACCAGCTGAGCCTCACAACAACCTTTGGAGGGAAGTAGAACAAAAGTGATGGTGCCCTTTTTAGAAGGCAGGGAAATGACTGGCCCAAGATTAGCCACCTGGGTTCTGATCTCAGCTCTGCTATTTATTCCGTGTGTGACCTTGAGCCTGTCTCTACCTCAACACCTCACCTTTAAGAAGAGTTTTTAACCCCTGGGGTTGTTGTGAGATGCACATGTACAGCTCTTAGCGTCTGGCTCTCGACCAGTGGTGACTGCTATTGTTCTTAGTTTTATTCTGGTTTTCCTGGCAGCCAAACCAAGGAATCAGAGCTTCAGGGAGGGAAGGAAGAAGGGAAAGTGAGAAGTAAGGCTGAGATAAAGCCCCAGGGGCTGGGAGGCACAGAGGAGTGTGGGCAGCTTGTGAGGGTGGAGGTGAGACCCTGGGAGCTGCCCTCTGGGTCCTCAGGCTGTTTGGGGTCCAGAGCTCTGGGCTGTGTGGGCACCGGTGCCGGACGTTGGGAGGAAGTCGGTCCCACCCGTGCTCTGGAAAGGAAAGGTTGTGAAAGATCCTGCCTGCTTCCAGCCAAGCCCTGTATGACCCACCCTCCTCCCATGCCCCCACTGGAGAGAACTGGCAGAGGAAATCAGGGAGGGACCCAGGAGCCCAACCAAGGTGGTTCCTGGAACTCAGCCTTGTACAGGGAGAGGAATGTGCCCCGGGATTGCTTCCCGCTCCTCCAAGCAGATTCTTTCTATCCCAGGCAGGAGAAGAACCAGGTTTGGGATGTTGCGGATGCCCAGCGATGGGGGAGGGGGCGGCCACACAGCACTCTCCGGGGGGCCTTTTTGTCCCTCATGCAACTCCAGATGGGATTACCTTCTGAGGGGCCATGAGACACTGAAGTACTCCTCTCTCACCCTTACGCCCAGAGGGCCCTACCCCCCTCCTCTGAAATCAGCTCTCTTGGGCCTCTCCTGGGTCCCAGGGTCTAAGACTGGGTTTGAGTTAGGATGACTGGCGGTGGCAAGAGTCCCAGCCGGCTCTCAAGAGCAGCCATTTTAGCCTCTTCTTGCCTGGCCTACTTTCCCGCCCCTCCCAAGCCTCCTCTGTAGCAGTAGCAGCTCTAGGCCAGGGTCCTGCCCTCCGTGTGGGTGGGTGTGGAGGGCAGGGCATTGGGGCTGGGGATGACAGAAATGTTGGCTCCAGACTGGGCCGGAAGCCACACTCTGTCCTCTCCGCAGAATGTAAGATTGAGCACTGTGAAGCCTGCTTCAGCCACAACTTCTGCACCAAGTGTAAGGAGGGCTTGTACTTGCACAAGGGCCGCTGTTATCCGACCTGCCCCGAGGGCTCCTCAGCTGCCAATGGCACCATGGAGTGCAGCAGTCCTGGTAAGCCATGGGGTGTTCGGCTGGCAGAGAGTCCAGGACCCCAGCAGGGGGGTGAAGTGGGGTCTGGCCAGGGAGCATGTGGACAGGGGCACTGAGCTGGGAGAGATTACCCCACCACCACTTTCAGGGATTTCTCTAAGGACTTTTCTGCCCTCGGGACTAAAGATGCCTCTGGCCTGAGGCCCAGGCAGAGAGCAGGTGGGAGAGGCTCCCCTGGGGTATTTTGGGCCAGGGGAGGAAATGTGACTCCCTTCTCCTCTTCCTCCTCTCTCTCTTCCCTCCCTTCCTGCCAGCGCACTGTGAAATGAGCGAGTGGTCCCCGTGGGGTCCGTGTTCCAAGAAGAAGAAGCTCTGTGGTTTCCGGAGGGGCTCTGAGGAGCGGACACGCAGGGTGCTCCATGCCCCCGGGGGGGACCATGCCACCTGCTCTGATACCAAGGAGACTCGGAGGTGCACAGTGCGGAGGGTACCATGTCCTGAAGGTGAGCTGCAGCCTCTGCCTCCTCGAGGTCAGGGCTCAGGCACCAGCCACAGAAGGCCCCATCAGCTCGGTGTCCTGTCTGATGCTCAGCAGAGGACCTCGGGGAAGGCCAGATGGCATGTCCTCAATCAGCACCCTATGCTGTCCAAACCAGGTGTCATGTCCTGCAGAGAGGAGGGCCGCAGAATTCTAAAGGGAGCTGGAAGTTTCTGTAGTCACTATCCCTCCAGTTTCCCCATTTCTTCTGACTCAGTGGATGTTCGTGCTAGAAAGGCCCTCAGAGATCAGATGGAGGCATGGAAAAGGGCAGTAAGACCCAGAGAGGCATAGCGATTTCACCAAGGTGACACAGCCTGCAGTTGGCAATGAGGTGGTGGCTTTGTCCATTGCCTGGCCCCAGAGGCAGCTGGTAGAGGTGGGGGATAGAGGATTGGGGGGCCATCCTGCCTGTCCTGCGGCAGCACTGGACATCTGGGAAGTACTCTTGGCCCATTGTAATCTAAGGCCTGAGGAAGCCATGAGGAAGATGATGGTGTGCATTGAGGGTTGGAGGGTGAAAAGGCTCTTGGAACTCCCTCTCAGCATCCATGCCAAGGGTCCTCCAAAGTGGCTGCTGGTCAGAGGAGGCCAAGGTGACCTGACTACCTAAAGGCAGCGTCCTCTACCCAGTGCCTTCACATGCCCCTGTAGGGCCCTTTGCATGTCCTTTGTTGATTCTTCCTGCTGTTGGGTTGTTGCAGGGCAGAAGAGGAGAAAGGGAGGCCAGGGCCGGAGGGAGAACACCAACAGGAACCTGGCCAGGAAGGAGAGCAAGGAGGCAGGCACTGGCTCTCGGAGACGCAAGGGGCAGCAACAGCAGCAGCAGCAAGGGACAGCAGGGCCACTCACGTCTGCAGGGCCTACCTAGGGCTGTTGTCCAGCCTCCAGACCCATGCAGAAAAGGTCCAGCAATGCTCTGTGATGAAAGCTTGCCTGAACTGGAGCGTCGAGGGCAATGCATACACACACACTCCATCCATCCATGCACACACAGACACACACACACAAACTCCATGTCCACATAGGCAATCATACACACACACATACACACACACACACACACGCATGCACACAACTGAGGCCACCAGAAGACATTTCCATCCTCCAGCCCAGTGGTACATGCTTGGTTTACGATGCTCCCAGCAGACATGTCAGAGAGAATGTTTCCCAGCATCCAAGCCCAAACTTTGCAGAGTGGAGCCTTCTGGAAGAGTTGCTGGGATCCGATCGGCTGAGAGTGGCAGATGGGAGCCAAGCTTGAGGACTGCTGGGGACCTGGGGGGAGAAGCCTTCTTCCCATCCTGTTCAACATTCCCAGCTGTGTGACTTTATCATCGGAGAGTATTGTTACCCATCCATGATACATACCAGGGCTGACCTGACTCTGAACTGCTTAAAGGTTTATTTCAAATTAAAAATAAATCAACGATGGCAGTAGCCACAGGCACCACATTCCTTCTCAGGGTGAGAGGATTGGTGAGTTACACATGGAAGTGAGGAGGGATAGGGCTGAATTTCAAGAGATGCCGAATAGCCTCCTCAGCAGAGGGGCCAGGGCAGGAAGGATACTCTGAGGGCAGTAAACAGGCTTCCTGCGTCTTTGTTACTCAGAGAGTGGGCTGTGGCCTGGCAGCAATGCTGTCACAAAGCAGCTTGTTAGGGATGAGTGAGAATCCAGGTCCCATCCCAGACCTGATGAGCCAGAGTCTTCATCTTAAGGAGATTCCAGATGATTGGCATGTGTATCCAAGTGTGAGAAGTGCTGATCTAATTCCCCCTAAGGATGGAACGGGGCCCCGGCCAGTTTGCAGTAGGAAGGATTCTGGTCAACTATAAAGGAAGACTTTCCATCTGGGAGAGGCAGAATCTACATACTGAAGGGCTCTCATGGCACTGCTAGGGGAAGGGAGTATGGGCTGTCTGCGATGGTTGGGGATAGTGCGGTCCACAGGCAGGGCAGTGGATGGAATGACCTCTTGTGGCTTTCTTTCTGAAGTGTGTGTGTGCCAGGCTCTGGACTAGGTGCTTGGCTTCCAGTGGGGAGCCAGACAGACATGGGCCCTGCTCTCCTGGAGCTTAAAGTGGGGAAGACAGGCGTGCATCAAATAATCATACAAACAAGCGTATAATCACAAATGGATGGAGTTCAGGGCAGGCAACCACTGGCCTGTACATGTAGCTATGAAGGTAAATACAATGGAAGAAAAACAAAAGGCTTGATCTCAAGGAGACTTTTCAGTGGACATGATATTTGAGCCAAGCTCAGAAGGATGTGCAAAAGAACATTAGGACAAAGACTGGTGCTGTCCAATAGAAATATGTGAGCCACATATGGAATTTAAAATGTTCTAGTAGCCACAGTTTAAAAAGCAAAAAGAAAGAGGTGAAGTTAATTTTAATTATATCTGTTATTTAACCAAATATATGCAAGATTGTAAAAAATTATTAGTGAGATCTTTTATTTTTTTTTTTGAGTTGGAGTCTCACTCTGTCACACAGGCTGGAGTGCAGTGGCACACTCACAGCCACCACAGCCTTGACTGCTGGGTTCAGGCGATCCTTCTGCCTTGACCTTCCAAGTAGCTGGAACTACGGGTGCATGCTACCACACCTGACTTATTTTTTGATTTATTGTAGAGATTAGGTTTCACCAAGTTTCCCAGGCTGATCTCAAACCCCTGAGCTCAGGCATTCTTCTCAACGTGGCCTCCCAAAGTGCTGGGACAATAGGCTTGAGCCACTGGACCCGGTCACACCCCCTTTTT
>CAUYQG010239654.1:0-10623 GCA_963574415.1 Tarsius wallacei | reverse complement strand
CCACACCCAGCTAATTTTTTTATTTATTGTAGAGATGAGGTTTCGCCTGCCCAGGCGGGTCTCGAACCCGCGGGCTCAGGCAATCCACTCACCTCAGCCTCCCAAGGCGCGGGATTACAGGCTGAGCCACCGAGCCCGGCTCAAGGAACTTTTTATCGAGAAGTATGAAAATGAATCCTCTACATTTTGTGCAAATTTAGAACTGTGGGACAGGGACTACCAGCTCCTTCCAAGCGGATTGTGAAGGAGTTTGAATCTGAAGAATGAGTGTGGGCAGGGAGGGAGTGGCAGAAGATTAGAGGATCCTGTTTTCCAGTTCAGATGATCCCATCTGGGAATGCTGTTGTTTGGGGCTGCAAGATCCACACAGGAAAAGCTACTGAGCTAGGAACCCATGAGACAAGGCCCCCAACTAGGCCAAAGCATGCAATGGGTCTCTGGTAAAGGCACAATGGAGCCTCTCTGCCTTTCCCTGTAGGATCAGCAGAGGAGACAGGGAAGATTGAGTGTGGAATAGGAACACAAAAAGGGCTCTTTATGAGACAGGGAGGACTGCTGGGTCTTGGGGTCTCCTTTTCTCCCATTTGCTTGTCTTTTCATCTGAGACTCAGTCTGTGTGTCTCTGCTCCCTCTTTCAAATTAGACTTCCTGGCCTACTTTGAGAAAAGGTGAAAGCTGTTCGAACATGTAACCTTTTGAATGCATATTGGTTTCACCTCTGCTTCCACTGTTTTAGATAAAAATTAATGACTGGCACATTGTAGACGCTAAATAAACATTTGCTTAGTGCATGATTTATTACTTGACTTCAGTACTTTTAGAATACAATTTGTTTACTCTGTATCAATTCTTGATTCTTCTATGGTAATTGTTGTCTCTTTACCATAGCCCTACAGTCCCCTGAGTTTCCAGGACAGTGGAGGTATAAAGCACAACAACATTATTATGTAACATCTGTTTTATTATTTCCCGTTCAAAGAACCCTTGGGGACCATTTGATATGACCATACAAAGTGACAAGGGTCTCAGGAAGAAGGATCCCTGGCTTCTCATCACTTTGTTTTCTGTTCCTGCCATGTCTCCCTCATAGCCAGTCAAATTGAATCAGCCAGTCAACATGGAGAATCTTCCTATAAACAATGGAAGTGGTCAGTCTTATGGGTTTGTCCTTTATGAGACGTCCATCTGCTCTGGAGGCCACCTCCATGTTTACGCTCAAGATATGGCGCAGGTAGGGGCTAGCAGGCTGTCTGTGTGGTAAGCAAAACATTTGGCCTCACTCTGCTGTCGGGGAGCTTGTTGCTGGTCCACATTACTATTTGATAGTATTTTAAAGTGCCTACTATGTAGAAAGCACTGAAAATAAAAAGTCGAGGAAAATAGACCTGCTTTCTTCTTTAGCACACCTTAAAGTCGACTGGGGCCTTCCAGCCAGCTTCGAGTCATCTCTAAGCACCACAGCTAGTCCCTGCCTTTATGCTGACCTCCTTCTGCCAAAACCACAACCTCTCTTCTCCGTTTCTTCAGGGGAGCCTAGCAGTCTGATGCTGGCTCTTCTTTTGCAGGTGTTTTTGAATGAGACAATGATAGGAATTTTGAATGACGATATTCAGGACCTGAGCATTCCTAAATTCAGGGTATGTAATTCAAGAGTCCAGGTGATGTCCTAGACTCCCACTCAAATGCAAGCATAGCTTGGTGTTGAGACAGACTACCTCCTTTCTCTACAACTGCCCTTTGGTAGTGCCCTGGTCCATCAGGAGCTGCCGCATGCATGCTCTAGTGGGAGTAGGGTTTCCTCCCAAAGCCCTGAGCCAATCGTCAGCCCTTGTTTGGGTCTCTGGTAAAGGCACAATGGAGTCTCTCTGTCTTTCCAAGTAGGATCAGCAGAGGAGACAGGGAAGATTGAGTATGGAATAGGTACACAAGGGACTCTTTATGAGACAGGGAGGACTGCTGACTGGGTCCTGGGGTCTCCTTTTCTCCCATTTGCTTGTCTTTTCATCTGAGACTCAGAGAAGGAATATGGGTTCTAGTGTAAGAACCCTAGATGGCTGTGTAGTGTTCATTAACTGGTCTGTCCCCAGCAGGATTGTCAGTGTCTGAGGATCCTGGTGGAGAATCAAGGACGAGTCAATTTTTCGTGGAAAATGCAAGATGAGCAGAAAGGTGGGCTCTGGCTTGAGAAGCAGGCTGTAGCTTCTCTTCAGTTACTTGGAGCCCAAAGACGGGGCTACGCTGAATTTGGGAGGGAAAAATGAGCCCGTAGGACCAAAGATGCAAACTCCTATATCCTTTGTCCTGCCTTCTCTGGCTCTCCAAGGCAGAAAAGTAGAGCTGTTATGTTAAGTGCTGGCATGTCCTGGATCAGGGCCCTGAAATTTTGGGAATTTCAGGGAACATTTCAATACTAAGTGGGGAATTTTCTTGGTAGTATGGAAACAAACTGCAAGAAACCTGCAGTCATGGCAGGTCAGACAAATGTTTTTTCCTCCTGGCATATGTATATGTCTGCACTTCTTTGTCCTGGACAAGGACTCTGGAGAATATCTAGCCCTTGTTCTCTCTCCTGCCTTTCTTCAGGAGTAATTGGGTCTGTTAGCATCAATAATGTCTCCCTGAAGGACTTTACCATCTATTCTCTGGAGATGAAAATGAGCTTCTTTGAGAGGTATGCTCCCAACTAACCCCTGTGGAGACTTTGAGTGATCAGGGAACTCAGTGATTTCAAACTCTTCACTTTGCAGATGAAGAGCCCAAGATTCAGAGACCTGAACTGATTTACTCAAGGTTATCAGGTGCTTTGGAATTGGAACTAGAACCCTACAACAGGTCTCCCGATTCCAATGTTAATGCTTCTAGTCTAATATATCTATTTGAAACAGACTCCTAGTCCCTATGAGAGAAACCTGGGGCCAAACTGGAACTTGAGCTGGGAAGGGATTTCTTCCCTCATGACTTGGCGTCTATGCAGGCTCCGCTCTGCCCCCTGGAGGCATGTTCCACATAGCTACCGGGGCCCTGCCTTCTACCGTGGGACCTTGAGGGTTGGCTCCTCTCCCAAGGACACTTTCCTGAGCATGCTGGTAAGTGACGCCCTCTGCTGTCCTGGTGTGCCGAACACCAGTTTTGTTTTTTAAAGAATTCCAAAGCAATGCCATAGTGTTCCTGGCAGGAATACTTTTTTCCCTTCCTTTTCTGCTCTTCCTTACTTCCAACCAAGCCATCCAACATTTCTCAATCTTCCTAATTTATCATTGATTGGAAATCAACACCTCAAAACACAAATGAAAAATTTAAACATTAACAAGGTGGATAATGCAAAGGGTGGAAATTCTCTTTCAAACTCACCCCCATTCCAATTTGTCTCAATATCTCAGAACTAAACACTGCTGGCAGTCTGTGCATTTTTATAGATAACTTTTCTAAAAAACATGCAGGCAATTATTTTCTACACAAATAGAATTTTACTGTAAGTTATATTCTGCAACTTGCATTTTTTGGAGGGACTGTCAGGTTAGTTTCTACCTAGAATATCTTTTTATGTATATAAATACACAGAGCTAACATGAATGCACAAAATGGGAATGTGCAGGTGAACAGATTATCACCAAGTGAGCACCATATGATTATCACTGAGATTAACAAGTATTGTTAGCACCCCTCCCAGTTACTGTCTCCCTCCTGGCCAGAGGTAAATACTGTCTTGACTTCTAACACTCTACTTTGATGCTTCCTATTTTGACTTTATGTAAACTGAATCACACAGCATATGTTATTTTAAAATATGCTTTCTTTTGTTCAATTGTTCAATGTTTTTTGTGAGATGCAACTATTTATTGATGTTGCAGTGATTTGCTTATTTTCATCATTGTATAGGATTCCTTTAGTAAATACACCACAACTTATTTAACCACTCTACTTTTTAATTTTATTTTTAATTTAGAAAAATAGAGATGGGGGTCTCTTTATGTTGGCCAGCATGGTCTGGAACTCCTGACCCTAAGCAATCCTCCTGCCTCAGACTCCCAAAGTGCTGGGGTTATAGGCATGAGCCACCACTCCCAGCCTAACCATTCTACCTTTCCCCCTCTTGTTTTTATTTTAAAGATTTGGGGTACAATCCAGGGTTAGGTATACAAATGTACCATTCTTTTGATGAACATTTGGATTTCTAGTGTTTTTCTATGATAAATAATTAAGACATCTTTTATGTTTACATTCAAATTTATTGCCATTAATATTTCATTAATCATCTGTAGTAACACTTCTTTTTCATTTCTGTTTAGGTTATTAATGTACTTTTTTTGATATGTCTCACAAGGACATTTTAATTTTATTAGCCTTTCAAAGAACAGTGTTCGGCTGCGACTCTTACTATATTATGTATTTCTTTTCTGTTAATTTAATTTCTGCCATTATCTTTATTATTTTATTTCCTCTATTTTTTTGTTTAGGAGCAATTTGCTTATTTTTAATAATTTCTTGAGACAGATATTTAGATAATGATGTTTAATCTTTATTCTTTTTTAATATATGAATTTAGGCTATTAATTATAATTTAAGCATGGATTTGATTGCATCCCATAACATTCAAAAGATTTTAAAAATTGAGATGAAATTTACATGACATAAAATTCTTTTAAAGTGGACAATTAAGTTTTATTTAGTATGTTCACAATGTTGTGCAACCACTACCTAGAGTCTAAAACCTTTTTTCATTATATTGCAAGCAGATTTTTATATTATTTATTTTAATTTTAAAGATGTGGGGTACAATTCAGTGTTAGGTATACAAACGATCACTGTACAGGTAAAGTTTAGGCCTCACTTTGCCGCCCCACTTTGGGCCCCACTTCACCTGGTTTGAGATCAAGTACCCTTATTGATGAAGTGTACTCCTCTCCCTGTGGCAGTTTCCCACTACTGCCAATCTCTTTCTTACAGTATTATGATAATTGTTCAAGGTCAGCGCAGGTAGATTTTTAAAACTGTGCAGCTTTTACAGCTGATGTCAGCCATGGTGTTCCTCTCTATTACCCAGTATTTATTTCTGGAAGCAAAATCCCTGCTTTAAAAAAAATAGTACATTACATATCACAGAACAGGAAGAATAGTGGCATTACGACTATTCATGTTTTATTTTTCATTCCTAGACAGCAAGGTAGAAGTTCTTGAACATACTCTATTCCAAACTCACTTTCACTTTGAGTGCCATGCAGCACCAAGTCTTGCGCTCTCTCTGCAAGTGCTTTAGGTTTTGCCTTCCAGCGTGAATCTGTTTCTGTGTCTTAAGCCATCATCCTTTCCAGAGCTGGAATTATGGATTCGTGTTTGTCAATGGACATAACCTTGGGCGATACTGGAATGTTGGCCCTCAGAAAACGCTTTACCTTCCTGGTACCTGGCTTCATCCTGAAGACAATGAGGTGAATCACCCCAGCCTCTGCCTTGAAATCTCATAAACTTTCAGATCAAAATGCAAATTGCAGAATTTTTCTCATCCTGTACTAAATAAACTTCACCTTTTCCATTGTCAACCCTTCTTTTCTTCCCAGATCATCCTGTTTGAGAAGATTATGAGTGGCTTAGACATCCAAACTACAGATCAGCCAAAGCTGTAAAACTGTGTTTTGACACGTTCCTTGATTTGTTGGAGTTCATCTCTAAGTTGATTTTGAGGAAGGAGATTTATGTACATTATCAAACACAGTATAGCCTATAATAGCAAATGTGAAAATAACTTTAAAAATCAACAGCAGAATTATGTATTCTATAGTATTATTTACAGTATGCCTATGTTTAGGTTTTCAAAACCTTCAAAATCTTTAACATCTGATTTATCTAGTTAAATGCTTAATCTTTAGCAGATTCTTATTCCCTAATTAAATGTGCAGATATCAATAAAATAAAAACAGTTTTTACTTCTGCCTCTCACACTCAATTGAGAGAAAGGAAAAGGTCTGTAGCCTTGGGGGAAAGTAAGGATACGTCTCTCTACATGAGGAAGTATTGCATATACTGGTTTCTCTCTCTTCCACACCCCCCCCATCGTGTGTGTGTGTGTGTGTGTAGGAGCAGGGGAGGACAAGGGCAATGAACAGTGTTTTTAGACTTTGCCCTGTAGCTGTGTGTCTCCAACATGACTTGGTAGGTCACTTCCAATTTGAGAAGGAACAACAATTTGGTTGCTTGCTTCAGGTATATGTAACAGCAAAGCCTGGCACAGAGTCCTCTGTGTCTTCTTACTCGTTAGCTATCTGGATATAGTCAAGGCTACTGTAATAGTGGGCAGGTATTAGTGAGTTTAGCCATGCACGCATAAATATCCCAACCAAACTTCTCAAATGACACCATTGGAAAACAAAACCATTCTTATAAACAAAACATAGCACTTGGCTTAAATTCAAACCAATGCATTATACCAAATCTAATCTCCCTGTTAAATATAATGCCTAGGGGCTTCAAGTAATTATCTGGTGTCCCAAAGGAAGAGGAACCTCCCTATCTGGAATGAAGGCAAAAGCACCAGATTGTTTTCTCTCCTATTAATCTGAATGATTGTCTCACTGAAGAACTTTGTTATGTACCTCCACAATCCCTATATTAAACTTTATTCTCTGGGGCTCTAGATCCAAACTATGAACCCTATGGAAGATGTAGAGTAAGGGAGGGAAACAGCTATATATTATCCTTCAGATGTAACATATGCAACACCTAAACTTAACAACCATGCAACACATCCATTTCACAGATGGGAAGACCAAGGTTCAAAGAAGTATTTAATATTAAAACCTCCTCTTTTGCTATTATACCTTAGCATCACATCTATACCATCCTTTTTCAAATAAAAATGCTATCTGGAAGACCTGATACCTTCAGTGTACTTAGACAAGGAAAAAAAAAAGGTCACAGCTTATAATTCTTTACCTAGCAAAAGTCTTTCAAGAGAAACAAACATAAAGAAAATACAGAACTTTCAGACCAACAAAAACCAAGAGAGTTTGTCATCAAAAGATTAACACTAAAGGATGTTCTGAAGCAGCCTTTCTCAATGTTCCATAAGAGAATTAAGCCTTATGGAAAATGCTTTCAGTGATTAGTTTCTTATTGTGTCATTCTGGATGCATATTAGAGAAGTTAACTTATTATATACCATGCATGTCTTGTGGAATTTCAGCTTCACACTCTCAGGGAACTCCAGTTGAAAAGAGATGTTGTAGAGAATATATCACAGGCAGAAAAAGAGTGATCACAGATGGAAAGTCTGACATTCGAGACAGAATGTGGAACCAAAGAAGGATCCTAACATGGATGAGAGTGAATAGAAACACATATTAACTATATGCAAACAGTACCAATGTCTAATTTGAGGTAATAAAGACTGGGCATAAAGACTGGGCATAAACATCATGTAAGATTTGAAGGGATGTGACAGCAAAAAAATGATCTAAGGTTTCTATAATTCTCAGATATTAACTTTAGAATTTGCTTAATATGCAAGTTAATAAACTTAGCTTAATGTTAAAAGAATATACGTTGATCTTTTAACTTTCAAAAAATTAAGGGGATAAATAGAATAAGAACAAACAATAAAAACTCTAATCTATAAAAGGCAAAAAAGAGTAGAAGACAAAGTAGAAACATAAGTACAAGCAGAAGCACATATTTAGGTAGTAGAAGCAACCACAGTAGATTTTATAAATGAATTAAACCCTCTAGTTGAAAGGCAAAAGTTGTCAGATATGATTTTTTTAAAAAAACTAAATATTTTAGTTTTACTAGAGATAAACCTTTAACAAGGATGCAACATTATTGAACATTCAAGGATAAAAAATAAACTATGCAAATTTTAACCAAAGAAGCTGGAGTAGCCATATTAACATCAGGCAAGTAGACTTAAGGACAAAAGAAATTACTAGGTATAGAGGCTTACTAATAGTGATAAAAATCCAACTCATGAGAAATATATAACAATTTTAGACTTGTCTGTTCCCCCAAATTTAGACAAACAAGTGCTTTGTACTTAAGAAAAGTTTGTTTTACTTTTAAAAATTAAGATTTGAGACCAGGTGCAGTGGCTCATGCCTGTAATCCCAACACTTTGGAAAGCTGAGGTGAGAGGACTGTTTAAGCCCAGGAGTTCGAGACCAGCCTGGACAATATAGTGAGACATCATTTCTTCAAAAAATAAAACATTAGCTGGGCATTGGTGGCACATGCCTATAGTCCAAGCTACTTGGGAGACTGAGGCAAAAGGATCACCTGAGCCCAGGAGGTCAAGGCTGCAGTGAATCATCATCATACCACTGCATTCCAGCCTGGGTGACAGATTGAGACTCTGACTCAAAAAAATTAAATGAAAAATTAAGATATGATTGCTATACCATAAAATTTTTTATAAGTTTTAAACTCTTTTAAAGTTTACAATTCAGTAATTTTCAGTATAGTATATCCACAAGATTGTACAACCATCACCACCATCTGATTCCAGAACATTTTCATCACTCCAAGAAGAAGCCTTTAACCCATCAGTAGGCACTCCCCATTCTGCTGCTCCCCCAGCCCCTGGCAACCACAGATCTGCTTTCTGTGTCCAGGGATTTGCCCATTCTGAATATTTCACGTACAGTGTGGAATTTTACAGGATATGACTGTGTCTGGCTCCCGTCACTTCCCATAATACTTTTAAGCTTCATCACTGTTGTAGCATGTATCAACACGTCATTCCTTTTCATGACTGAATAATATTTCACTGCATGATTATACACCATTTTGTTAACTCATTCCTCAGTTGATGGATATTGAGTTGTTTCTCATTTTTGGCTATTAGGAATAATGCTACTATGCACTAGCTTTTGTGTGGACATGTGTTTTCAATTCTCTTCATTAAATACCTGGAAGAGGAATTGCTGGGTCATATGGTAATTCTATATTTAAGTTTTTGATGAGCCATCAAACTGTTTCCAATGTTGCTGCACCACTTGATATTCCCACCAACAAGGTATAAGTGTTCTGATTTCTCCACATCCTCACCAACACTTGTTTTTCTTTCTTTTTTTTTTTTTGAGTCGGGTCTCACTCTGTCACCCTGGCTGGAGTGCAGTGGCATGATCACAGCTACCACAGTCTCAACTTCCTAGATTCAGGCGATCCTTCCACCTTGGACTCCTGAGTAGCTGACCACCATGCCTGGCTACTTTTTAATTTTTTTGTAGAGATGGGGTCTCACTATGTTGCTCAGGCTGGTATAGAACTGCTGGGCTAAGCAATCTTTCTGCTTTGGCCTCTCAATGTGCTGGGATTACAGGCATGAGTCTCCCTACCCAGCAAATACTTGCTTTTAATGTCTGGTTTTGGTTATAGCCATCCTAGTGGGTGTGAAAAGCTATCTCACTGTGGTTTTGATTTATAACCCCCTAAAAATTTGCCCTTGTAAACATCAAATCTAAAAATGTAGCAACTGAGTAAGATTTTAAGATAAAAATTATCTCTGAAATTTCCTGCGCATCTCAGTTTTCATTTCCACAGAAAGACAGTAGTGTTTTTCAGCAGGTATCATGCAAGGGTAACTTTTCATTTCTAGGCATACCCATGAATCTACTTCTTTAGCAGGTTCAAGCATATAAACCATTAGTTGCTTATAAGACCTCCTCTGTTGCTGTTATGCTCTGCAAAGTATGGTATTAAAACTCTCTTTTGCTGAAGATTCCTTGTTTAAAAAATATATTAGTTGCTATTCAGCCTTTCTGAACATCTTGCATAAAGTAAAGAGACAAGTTTCAAAATCTCTTGTATGTCATGGAATTTTTTTTTTGCATGAAAGTCTTTACCTTATACTATACTGAAACTTCTTTCTAAATGCAGAGCTGAAGATTGTAACTGCACTATACATTTGAAGTTCCTAAACCATCATGGCCTTAGCTTTGTTGGTTTCTTCTTTGCTAGTGACAACTGCATGAAACCTTTACTTCCTAATTTTTCATTTTGTGAATAGTTATTGGTTTGCTGTGCCAGACTCAGAAATCATGGCAACAAAATAAGGAGAAACATTGTTAAATCATTGTAAATCTACCATACTATCAAATGTTAAGACATCTTCTGTTTATTTCTGCAAGCCCAAATATCTGATATGCAAGTTGGGTATTTTATAATGTCACTGACTGATGCATAGCAAAATGTAATTCAAGAAAAAAAATTTTATTAGCATTTTTGTAGAAGGAACACTGCACTTAGGGCAGATTTTAAAAATTCTTTGGCAGCTAAAAAACTACTGAAAACAGCAGGATATTGCAATTATTCTGAGAAACTTGTAAATTTAGCTTCCATAGACTCAAAGCTATAAGAAATTGTCTTTTAAAAGTTTTATTATAAGTCTGTTCTTTGAAGTTTTATTAGTGAGAACAAAATGTGCCTAATTTTTGTCTAACACTATCATTTTTTCTTCAGACATTGTCTCTTCTGTCTGATTTGAAAATGATTTATTGCCGGGCTCGGTGGCTCAGCCTGTAATCCCGCGCCTTTGGGAGGCTGAGGTGAGTGGATTGCCTGAGCCCGCGGGTTCGAGACCCGCCTGGGCAAGCGAGACCTCATCTCTACAATAAATCAAAAAATTAGCCGGGC
>CAUYQG010239652.1:0-17402 GCA_963574415.1 Tarsius wallacei | reverse complement strand
AACTACAGGCGTGCTACCATGCCCGGCTAATTTTTTGATTTATTGTAGAGATCAGGTCTCGCCAAGTTGCCCAGGCAGGTCTCGAACCCACGGGCTCAGGCAATCCACTCACCTCAGCCTCCCAAAGTGCTGGGATTACAGACTGAGTCACCGAGCCCCGCGGGGATCAAGTTTTTTAAACATGTGAAGACCACTAGCCTATCCATGTTGGGGTGAAGGGATCGGACAGTAACTGCCAGAAAAGATCTTCTGTACTCCACTCCAAAATATTCTCCTCACCAATTCTCCTGAGGACCTGAAACTACTTGTCATTAGAATCATTACTTCAGATTCAGTCAGTTTTCCCAGAGCTTGTTAAATGTATAATGGCAGAAGTGACTGGTCATCAGATTAGAATCTGCAGGGAATGTGAGAAAAGACAAATGTATTTTTTACTATGGAAAAAGGGTGGTTGAGGGTGGACACACTCAGGTACATCCTGAGTTCTATCCTCTGCTGTATTTCCAACTGGCAGTGCCTACTATAAGCCAAGCTATTTAATCCTCTCTCTGTGTCTATTAGATATTTACATGGGAAATAAGTTGTCAAACTTCCACCAAAAAGTAACAAGAAAGAGGGCACCATAGTGTCACGCAGTTTATTTCTCTATTAGGAGGCATATAAAGAATCAATCACTAACTATAGGGATGGGCCATCAATTGTCACTCGTTGTCTTCCTAAACTGAGAACCTGATGAGAACTCTGGTCCCCGTCCTGCCTCTGGAAACGCTGTGCCCAAACAAATGAGATGGGGAAGGGTATGTCTAAGATTGAGCTCTTTAGAAAGGGAAACTCTTTACAAAGGAAAGAAGAGGAAAAGCATGTCTGTGTCCCCAAGGACATCTTTAGCTACCACTGGCCCCAAAACCACAACTTTGTAAATGTTTCTAGTTTACTTCCTTTTACAATTATTTTTATTAAGTTTCCCTAAGAGACAATCTTTACCAGCTCCTTAGGTAACTCCTTTCTCTTTTTATTTAACTTTTAACTGAATGCTCATTCCCTTTTTAATGTTCCCTCAGGCCAGGCGCATGGCTCACGCCTGTAATCCCAACACCTTGGGAGGTCGAGGCAAGAGGATTTCCTGAGCCCGCAGGTTCGAGACCAGCCCGGGCAATTTGGCGAGACCTCGTCTCTACGATAAATCAAAAATGAGCCGGGCGTGGTACTGCGCGCCTGTAATTCCAGCTACTTGGCAGGCTGAGGCGGAAGGATCGCCGGAGCCCAGCAGGTCGAGGCTGCGGTGGCCGGGAGCGTGCCACTGCCCTCCAGCCTGGGCATCAGTGAGACTCCGACTCAAAAAAGGAAAAAAACAAAACAAAACGAATTTTCCCCGAGGTTCGGAAACTTCCGCCATCGCAGCCCCTCCCTCCTGGGAGGGGGAAACAGTAAAAGGGCCTGGTTTTTAGGGTCACTCCAAGCAAGCCTGCAAAGGCGGAGTAGCTGGTTTTGAGGTCGGGGTGGCCTGGCGGGAGAATGAAAGCGAACCCGAGACGACCGTCAGGACGCCCTCCCAGAGGCGAGTCCCTCACCGCCCCTCGACGTCGTCCTCGACAAGGAGCGATTAATACCTGCGACTGCTTCCTTCAAGGGGCGGCTCGAGGATCAGCAGGCAAGGCCGCGGCGGGCCGACACACTAAAGCACTCCGGGACCGTAAGGCCCAGTTCGTGCTGAGGGCGCGCCCGGGCAGCCCGGAGGAGAGAGTCGGCAGCCCGGGGCCGGCAGCGGGACCCGCGGGAACTGCTTCCCCACAACCAGCCTCTCCAGGACGCCCCGGCTACTCCTGAAGCACCTTCCAGCCGGCGGGCCGCAAACGTGGCGCCGCGCGCGACCCTGGGCCGCACAAGGAGAGGCTCTTAGTTGCTATGGCGACGATCCAGCTCGGAGGCGCGCCCAGGCCCTGACCCGGGCGTCGTGACGTCATCACGCCCTCCCGGGGCGCTCGGCCTCGCGGGCCGTGCGTCACCCCGGCTGGGTGGGGGGGAACGGGGCGGAGCCAGGAGGAGCTCGGTTCAGATCCCGACTGCCGGGGCTCCCCGGCCCCGGAACGAGGATAAGTGGGACGGCCGCCGCGGCGAAGAGGGGGTGGGGTGGAGCGTGCCCCGTATTTTTTATACGGATTCCGGGGCCCGGCAGAGGCGCGCTGAGAGGAAGGGAAAGTGCGGCGGCCCTGGAACCTGGATATCGCGCGAGGCAAGCGGCGCGCGGGCGGGCTATGGCGCAGGCGGGTTACGGGGCCGGCGCTGGTGGCGGGGCCCGGTGCATGGCGGTCAGTCGGCGGAGTCGCCCTCGGGGGCTGTCAGGTTGGTGGCTGCGGGGAGAGTGGGTCCACCTTGCCCAGGGCGGGAGGCCGGGCGGGCGCAGGGCCCTGGGACGGTCCAGAGCCCGGCGTGCCCACCCCTCTGCGGCCCTAACCGGGCGGCCGGGCAGCCGGACTGTGGCCTGGCCCCTCCCCCACCCAGGGTCCCTGCCCCTCTATTCCGCTCTGCGGCTCCTCCCCCATGACTCCCAAACCCCACCCTGTGACTGCGCCCGCCCACCTCCACCTCTCTGACCCCCATACCCCACCCACTGACCCTAAGACCTCACTAGGTAACAATTATTACTCCTTGACTGCTTACCCAGGAATTTCCCAACACTTATCGGGGACCCACCAACGCAGTGACTCCCTCAGTTCTAATCCAGTGACTCACATGACCCAAGATCCCCACACTTCTCCTTAGTGACCCCCAAGCCTTTTCGGTGATCCCACTGGCCCAGGAAGCCCTCCACTTGTACCCTGCGTTCCCGCGCAAACTTGGTAACTCCCCTCAAAACTCTTCTGGCAACGGCTAAGTTATACTCTGATAATTTCCCACCCACTCATCTTCTACATAACCCTCAGGATCTTTGCCCTGTAACCCCATGACCCTCATTCCATGTTCGCCCTTCATGGTAAAATCAACTTCACTGGCATCCCTCTCTGTGCTCTTAGCCTTCCATGCCAGTCAGCACATGACTTACCAGCCGCCAGCACCTTTCTGGTGTTGAGGAGGTGTAGAGATGAATATGAAGAAGTAATAATTGGAGGCATCAAACAACTCTGGATTGAGTGTGTGGTCTCAGGTTCAAGTCCCAACTCCGCCACTTCTCTGCTTTGGGACCTAGGACTTCAGTTTCTCAATATTATTATGATGAGGTTGGGTTAGATCTCAGTTTCCTTCCAGCTGTGAAATTCTGCAATTCTCAATCAAGAATTTTCTACAATCATGTCTGTACCTACCCTGGAAGAGTACCCTTGTAACCTCACCCAAGGGTCTCTTTCATGAATCTTATTCCTTCGTTCTCATGAACTCCTACACTCTTAATAGTGCATACCCATTTTCCTTGATCAGGTCCCTTCAGTTAACATGTTTGCAAAGCAGTATAGCAGAGTGCTGTAATTTGAGGCATTGATGTCATCAGAAACCTAGGTTCTAGGCTGACTCTGGCCCTTCAGCTATGAGATTTCTGGCATACTATTTAGTAGGCCTGAACCTCAGTCTCTACCTCTGCTAAGGGAGGATAATAGTAGTGCCTGAGGTAACACATGTAAATCACTTGTGCCTGGCACATGGGAACCCATAAGTGTAAGCTATTGTCACTATGGCTCCTTCTTTTGGGTACTAGGGATTCAGCAGTGAACACAGGCCCATACCTTGCAGTATCTTTCTACTGCTAACATCATGGGATCCCTGTCCTCTTCTCGTCTTTGCCATGGCCTCACATCTCTGGTTCTTACCCTGATTTTGCCTTAATGATGATTGGCTTACTGCATATCTACTGTGTGTTAAGCTTTGTATATGTAAGTTAAGTTTACTTAACAACCCCAAGAGGTCATTATATCCACCATTTCCCCTTCCCACTTTTTTTTTTTGGTTTGGTTTGGTTTTAAAAAATGAATCAGCCGGCTCGGTGGCTCAGCCTGTAATCCCGCGCTTTGGGAGGCCGAGGTGCGTGAATTGCCTGAGCTCACGGGTTCACGACCCGCCCGGGCAACTTGGCGAGACCTCATCTCTACAATAAAAATCAAAAAAATTAGCCAGGTGTGGTAGCATGTGCTTGTAGTTCCAGTTACTTGGAAGGCTGAGGTGGAAGGATCACTGGAGCCCAGCAGGTTGAGGCTGCGGTGGCCGGGAGCGGCCACTCCAGTCTGGGCGACTGAGTGAGACTCCAACTCAAAAAAAAAAAAAGAACCAAAAACTTACACAGCTAAGTGGCAGAGCTGGGATTTGAACTCACAAGGTAAACAACAACAAAAAACTCCTTACTCCATTGTCCCCAAACCTGTCTGGTTTTTCATGCCATCCTCAGCCCCTTGTTCCTTATTTTCTGGCAATTCATAAACCCAACATCAAGACATTCCATGACTCTCAGTGTTTCTATTACCCTTTGCCCATGGTTTGGTGACTTTTTTTATCCTATTCATAACTTTTAACCCCATGTTCCCTGAAACCTCTGCACCTTATAGGGGAGGGAAAATATCTTTTAGGTTCATGGCTTATTCCCCTATAACAAAAGATAGATTAACAAGAGGAAAGCATACAGATTTATTTAATGTAAATTTTGTGTTACACAGGAGCCTTCATAAGGAAATGAAGACCCAAAGCAATGGTTAGCCTGTGTATTTTTATGCTAGTCTGGTGAAGAGTGGATAGTTGTGAAAAAATATATGTATAATAGGGCAAAAAGGATAATCCAGTGATAATAAACTGGGGAAAATTTAGCAAGACCTGTTTGTTCAGATTTTTCTCTGTGATCCTGAATCTTCAGAGATAAGGGTGCTCCTTTCCTCTTGGTATAGGGAGACTCCCTTTCACATAAGAGTCTTATGATCTGCCTCAGGGGAAAGTCAGACAATCCTTCCTAGGTTTTGTGACCTGCTTCAGGGAAGAAAGGCCTGAACAGTGACCTGGAGAATGAGTGACCTTCCTGCTTCTGTTATTTTCTCAAATTGCCATATTTGGGGGTAGTATGTTCTATACCCCTCTCCATCCTTTGCCCAGATATCCTCTCTGTGACTTCTTGGAGCTCCTAGCCCTTACCCTGCGATCTCATGCACACTAAGGTGTCTCCCACCTCGCTGGCATTCTACCCCAAATTCTCTCATCTTGCTGAGTCCCTACCTCCAGGAATCCATGTTTTCATATGAATCCATGTTTTCATATACTCTTCAACCCTCTAGCCCAGTAGTCCTTCATCCTGTGAGCACTTCTTCTTTTCAGTCTTTTCAGTCTCAGTGTTCTGGTTCCTTCTACCCTACTTTTGCTTTCTTCAGCCACATTCTGATACCTGAAACCTTCATCAATTAGCCCTTCATCTACTGACCACCTGTTGTGTCTAGCTGTGGCAGAATGAGCCCCTTCCCTCCCAGTGTGAACCCATCCTTCCCAACCTGTGTGTCTTCTCCTTCCTGCCTTCCTCTTGTCTCTCTAAGGATCCTCACCTCTCCAGTTTTGGTCTCTGATTACAATGTAAATCGCCCTTCCATCCCAACTCTGCCCTTTTCGTCCTCCACTCCTATGCATCTAACTCCCTGCTGCTCTCAGCCCTCCTTCCTTCACTCACTGCTGTCCAGCCACATTTTATAGGCCTCTTTGATTTGTCCAAAGATCTTCTGGGTCATCTGATAATAGATCACCAAGATCTCAGTCCTTTAGGTAGCAAGGAGAGAGCCCTTTGAAACTCTTCAGAACCAGTCAACTTGTGTCTCGGGACATACTCCCAGTATCCTATCCTGTTTATGAAGCTGCTTGCTGTGTATGCCCTCAGGGTAAAATGCTTTGAGTGTCAGACTGCCAGCCTTGAATTAGCCCCATTGTTTTCCAAGTCTGGGGAAGACTTTTAATCTCCTCCCACTGAAGACTGGAGGTCATTAGCAAAGTGTGGCATTAAAGGTCCACATCCAAAAGCCTATACTGTGGGTCACCAAATTCCCAGGTCTCTTATAGTGTACGTCTTGGCCGTACAGCAATAAATATAACAGAGGACAAATCAAGAGTTAAAGAAGGGGTATATCCTGGGGTCTACAACTTCTCTAGGTGGATTTTATTATTTATTTATTTATTTAGGGACAGCGTTTCACTGTTACCCAGGCTGGAATGCAGTGGTTCGATCATAGCTCACCGCAGCCTCAACCTCCTGGCCTCAGGTGATCCTTCTGCCTCAGCCTCCCAAGTAGCTGGGACTATGGGCATGCACCACCATGTCTGGCTAATTTTTTTTTTTTTGTATAGATGGGGGGGGGGGGTCTTGCTTTTTTACCCAGACTGGTCTCGAACTCCTAGCCTCAAGATCCTTCTATCTTGGCCTTCCAAAGTGCTGGGATTACGGGCATGAGCCACCAAGTGTGGCCTCTGACTTGATTTTTAGAAGGAACTTTTGCCTTATATTTATTTAATCTTTCTTAGGGCACAAAACATATTCTGCTTTGTATTTTAGTTGTCTGTATACTCACGCCCTATCCTGTGACTTTCTTGAGAACAGAGACTGAGTTTTCTTCTGTCATCTTAATCCTGTCCCTCAAAGCAGGTAGTCAGTAAATACTTATTGAATTGAATTAACTCACTCAGAAAATCTGTCTCAGATACACAAAAGTAAAGACAGCTCATGTCTACATTCATTTTTGTAGCCACAACACTGCTCAAAGCCCTCCAAACGTGATAATGGGCAAGTCTCTTGACTGTGTAGAATTTAGACACTTCCTTTTTGAGTCATTGCCCAAGTAAGGGAAAGAAATAAGTGATTTTCTTTTCTTTTTTTTGTATTTCTGATAAGACTAGAGAGATTGGCTGACACGGTTGCAAGAATACAATGGTAGCAGTGTTGGAATCTGTCTTATATAGACCTGTTCTCAAGATAACAGCTAGATGAAATGTTTAGTGAGGGTTGCAGAGACAATTAGGAAATACAGAAACCCGGGTAGCAAAATGATGGTAATTGTTAAAGTTGGGCAGTGGGTTCATGAGGTTCGTTATGCTCTTCTTTCTATTTTTATGTGTGTTGGAAATCCATGATAAAAGATTAAGGATTAAGGGGACCAGCTAAATGAACAAGCACACATTTGGCACTGTTCCTTGGGAAGCACCTTAGAGCCAATGAGCTGCTGTTTGTGAATCAGTACTGTTATCTAGGGTAAGTGGTATATTTAGTCCTAACTTATCTCTGACCTCTTCTGTTTATGAGATATCAAGATGCTAAATTTAAAAGTTAGCACCCTGCAGAGTTCTGGACTTGGTGGCTTAGGAGTTGTGACATTCTGGCAACAAGCACCTGTTGTCCTGGATGTTCCTGTTCCCAGCCCAAGTGTGGTTTCTGATAGAAAGGGCTGAAATGGACCTAAGAAAGTGAGGCAGTAAGGGGTAGAGAGGGGTCCAGGACTGGAGAGAGACCAGAGCTCAACCTTCTCCTTCTGTTCTCAAGCTTTCAGAGTACTAGGAGATCCTAAGGACATGGACATTTGTTAATTCACTGGTTCATTCACTCATTCCACAGATATTTGGTGAATGTTTGCTATGTGCCAGGTACTTTTCTGGGCACTGGGGATAGAGCAGTGAACTTAACTTTTGGGAAGTGGATAAGGGACAGGCAATAAACAAACAAGCAAAATATATATTGAGAAAACTAAGCAGAGAAGGGAGATAGAGAGTGCCAGGAATCTGGGTGTTATAATTTTAGATAGTATGGTTAAGGAGGGTGTCACTGAAGAGGTACCATTTGAGCAAAGACCTAAAGGAAGTTAGGGGGTAAGTCACACACACTTATCTGGGAGAAGTTTATTCCAGTAAGGAGACACAGCATGTGCAAAGGCCCTGAGGCAGGAATGTGCCCTATATATTCAAGAAACATGAGGAAGCTAGCCAGTATGGCTGTAGTGGGATGAGAGAGGGAAACAGCAGATGTTGGGGTGGGGGTGGATTGGGAGCAGATCACATTGGTCACTGGCTTTATTGTGAATTGTGAGTGAGATGGGAGCCATTGGAGGATTCTAGGCAGATAAGTCACATGGTCTGACATATTTCGAAAAGGTCATTCTGGCTGCTATGTTGAGAATAAGCTGCAATGGGTAAGAATGGAAGGAGGGAAATGGTTAGGAGGTAGATACTGTAGTCTAAGCAAGAGAAGTTGGTGGCTTGGATAGATCCAAAGCAAAGCAAGGAAGAGGGAGAACTGGTTGGATTCTGGGTATATTTTGAAAGGAGCCAATATAGCTGGGCTCGGTGGCTCAGCCTGTAATCCTGCGCTTTGGGAGGCTGAGGTGAGTGGATTGCCTGAGCCCGTGGGTTTGAGAACCGCCCAGGCAACTTGGCGAGACCTCGTCTCTACAATAAATCAAAAAATTAGCCAGGCGTGGTAGCGCGCGCCTATAGTTCCAGCTACTGGGAAGGCTGAGGCGGAAGGATTGCCGGAGCCCAGCAGGTCAAGGCTGCGGTGGCCGGGAGCGGCCACTGCATTCCAGTCTGGGCGACAGAGTGAGATTCCGACTCAAAAAAAAAAAAAAATTAAAAAATCAGTTGGCCAGGGTAGCACGTGCCTGTAATTCCGGCTACTCGGAAGGCTGAGGCAAAAGGATCGCCGGAGCCCAGCAGGTTAAGGCTGCAGTGGCTGGGAGCGGCCACTGCACTCCAGTCTCGGCGACAGAGTAAGACTCCCAACTCAAAAAAAAAAAAAAAAAGAGCCAACAGAATTTCCTGATGAATCAAGTCTGGTTTGTGAAAGAAATAGAGAAGTTGAGGATGACTCTCACATTTTTGTCCTGAGCAACTAAAGGGTGGAATTCCCATTTACTGAAACAGGGTAGCCTGGAAGTGGGAGGGCGGGGGGTGGGTTGTGAGAAGGGGAAGATGAGGAATTCACTTTGGAACATGTCAGGTTTAGATGTTTCCTGGACATTAGAGATGTTGCGTAAACAGCTGGATATTCTAGTCTGTTGGAGCTTAGTAAATGCCTTAGTTGAAAGAACGCTATTGCTAGACAAGAGGCAGAGGAGTATGGAGGAAGGAACACTGTGGGTGTAGGTGTTAGACTATGTTCCATCACCAGGTAGCTGTGTGATACTTTGGGACTCCTTCAGCTACCCAGGCCTCTGTCTCTTCATCTGCAAAATGACCCGTTTAGACGAGAAATGAGCTGTTTTCTCATCCCTCCCATTGTGAGAGTTGATGAATTAAGTGCTTAGAGTAAACAAGATATCTCAGAGCTTTTTGGAAACTGCATGAGGATATGATGATGTGTCCTCCTGGAACACCACAGGTGACCGCATGGCACAGCTTCACTGCTAAGTGCAGAGGCGACCCAGGCTGCAGTCTTATAGTCTAGAGTGACATTAGTCAGAGAGAGCTTGATCTTAACCTGGGTCTGGGAGGAAACAGTGAACATGGATGTCAGAGATGAGGCCACATGATATTCCAGGTGAGGAAAAAGTGGTCCACCTGGCTGGGACAGGGAAGAGTTGGGAGGGGCATATTTTTGGGAAGGAATGGCTTTAGGGGCCCCTTAGTTCTTTCCCTCCTTCATTCTATCGACATTTACTTCTTTGCTTGGAGCTTCTCTTAAGGAGCTTATAGTTCTGTAGTAGCTGAACCCTTTCAAATCTAGTCTCAGAAGTTTCAGTTAGGTCTAATTCACAATAAGTGGGACTTGAATCAGGATTCAAATTTCAGCTGAAGAGCTCAGTTCTCTGAAGGCCGGCCTGGTGGCTCACACCTGTAATCCCAGCACTTTGGGAGACAGAAGCAAGAAGATTGCCTGAGCCTGGGGTTTGAGACCAGCCTGGGCAACTTGGCAAGACCTCATCTCTACAATAAATTAAAAAATTAGCCAGATGTGGTGTAGTCCCAGCTACACTTAGAAGGCTGAGGTGGAAGGATCACCTGAGCCCAGCAGGTTGTGGCTATGGTAGCTGTGATCGTGTGACTGTTCTCCAGCCTGGGCAACAGAGTGAGAGTCTGACTCAAAAATAAAGGAAACTGAGGCTTAGGATTGTAGAACTGACTTGAGACTTAGGATGTAGCAAGGGTGCATGAGACCAGAATTCTTTTCTTTTCTTTTTTTTTTTGAGTTGGAGTCTCTCACTCTGTTGCCCAGGCTAGAGCCTCAACCTGCCTTCCAAGTAGCTGGAACTACTGGAACTACAGGCATGCGCCACTGCGCCATCTAATTTTATTTTATTCTATTTTATTTTCTTTATATTGTAGAGATGAGGTCTCACCAAGTTGCCCAGGCTGGTCTCAAACCCCTGGACTCAGGCAATCCTCTTGCCTTGGCCTCCCAAAGTGCTGGGATTACAGGCTTCAGCCACTGCACCCGGCCTCAGAGTTCTTTTTTGTGTCTGAGATCATCCTCTCAATCTAGGAATTACGGTCATGGGACCACATGGAACAATAAGAGAAAAGAGTAGTCCCTGTCTAGACCACCACTTCAGCCAGACTCACCCCAGACCTAGCTAGAGATGCTCGTGTTGAAGCCACCATGTCTTCAGATCCTTTGTATCCTTGCTGTTGCCTCATGCTCAGCTTAATCAGCTTTCCATGTGATATTCCAGAATAGCATCCATGATTGTGAAGCTGAGTTTTCAGATGTGGTTTTGCTGCAAACCAGTAACATGGAACCCCCCCTACCAGCACTGACCATCCATGCTTTAGATAAAAAGAATCATAGATCTTCCTGTAGCCAACAAAGGTAGTATAAGACGCACTATTAGACTTTCTTATTTTAAATTCCTTTATTTATTATGTTGCATAAGTAACACATTCTCAAAGCTTAATTTTTTTCCTTTAAGTATGAAAAATACACTGTGAGAAATCACTCTTCCATCACCATCCCCTGCACTTAAGTCATCCTCCTGCAGGCCACCCTGCCTAGTAACTTCTTGACTATCCTGCCACAGGTTTTTTTTATGTCAGTGGCAGCACATAAAAGGCACTGCTTTATGTTGGACCCCAAAGTCCTAAATTCGAGAAACCACCAGAGAGCCAGCTCCGATGCAAACACACGAGGGTCTTTATTTGGGCTTGAGTCTGGGCTCACGTTTGTAACCGACATAGCGGTATGGGAACGAGAGCCCCGATTCAGGTTAATAAGCGTCTTTTATACACAGTTTTGAGGGAGTGGGGTGGCCTTACAAACTTGTTCACATAGGATTGGATAGAATTGCATAAACGCGGTTACAGAGGTACTGACTGTTTGGTTTGTTTTTGATTTGCGCGGGCGCGGGCTTTGGCTGACCATGATTAACTATTAACGGTCAAGTGGGCAGAGTGGAATTTGTTAAGCCATCTGGAATGCTAGTTTGCTAGGGGAGCCCATGAACATGTTTTACGAGATGTGTGGAGCCTGTCCGTGCCTGGCCCTTAATGGCTAGGGCGGTTAGTGTGGAGGCATCTGGAATGCTAGATAAGGTTTACACAGTTACTGTGACTGTGCACAAGCTGGGTCTTGGGCTCGAAAAGCATGTAAGTATTTAAGCAGGTTTGAAACATCACCATGAGGTAAGCAATTTGAGGGTCCCTAAGCCACTAGTGGGGTTTATGTTTTAAGTACAAACACTGTGACCAGTTTAAACATTTTGTAAAGCAGCCACCATCTTTGGTATTTTATAGCAACAGCACTTCAGAAGAAACACTATAGCACACACTTTATGTGTCTAGTCCTGGGATGGGTAACTATACATTTACTACACACCTTACATTATACAGCTATTCTAAGTTATTCTTGGGCTCGCTGTTCTAAGTTATTCTAGGGCTCCTCAACCAGGAGTTCCTGGAGCACAAGGAGCCCTGACACAGTGCTGAGCATGTGGCTGGCATTCCGTGAGTATCTGTGGAAGTCACCAAAGTTTCCCCATCCCCCAGATCATCATTTTCTGGACAGGCAGGCTAGCCCAGGGATAAAAAATGAGGACTCATCCAGACTCCAGACTGCCTCTGAGCGCTTCAGTTTCCTGATCCACAAAATGGGAATAAAATAGCACCAAACTCACTACGTTTTATGAAGAGTAAAGAAGTCACATGCAATGCCTTTAGAATCCGGCCCGGCATAGAGCACATGTCTTAAAGTAGTGCTACTTCTATTGTTTCCACAATCTGAAACTATCGACTTATTGTGAAACTTTGAACAGTCTGAAAGTTTATTTACTAAAATGTTAAATGAAAAGAGTAAGTTACAGAAGAGTATGCATAAATGGCCCATTTGTTTAAGAAAAAAATGTATGCTCACACTGCAGGCACCTGAACCAGGGTCTCCAGAAAAAAGGGCAGAGAGAACTGTAGGTGAACTGTGGAAGTGAGAGGGGAAACCAAGCAGAACAGTCAAACTTTGTCCTCCTCACTCCTGAGTTGTTTGAAACTTTTGCAGAAAGAATACAATCATATCTCATTTGTGGGTTTAAAAAATAAGACAAAATAATCGCAAAAATCATGCTGACCAGGGTTTCTCAACTCAAAGCTCTTGACATTGTCAGCACCCAACCATCCACCAGCATTTCCAAGGTGAATGTTGCATGTTGGGACTCACCCTCAGCCAGGGCTCCTCATCCTCGACACTACTGACGTCCAGGGCTGAATAATTTTTTATCATGAGTTGCCCCGTGCCGTGTAAGATGTTCAGCAGCATCCCTGGCCTCCACCTCACTGCATACATGCCTGTAGTACTCCTTCCCCAGTTCCAACAACCCAGAATGTCTCCAGACATTGCCAAATGTCCCCTGAGGGCAAAATTGCCCTGGTTGGGAACTAACGTTGACCCATCTGGGAAAATGAACAAACGATTTTCACTTTTTCTTTACAGAGTGCCCCTCACTACTGTGCAAAGTCCTGCATCAGCCTGGCAGGAGCAGGCATCAAGAGGACTAACCTATACCATAGGCTAGATCCACTTATTCCTCCTTTTTTTTTCATGCTAGACAAGAGACTTCACTATGCTGCCCAGGCTGGATTCAAATTCCTGAGCTCAAGTGATCCCCTCAGCCTCGGCCTCCAAATAGCTGGGACTAAGACTCCAGTCACCACCATGCAAACACCAATCTTCTCTGCTTCTTCTCTCCTACAGTAGACAGAACAACCCAAGGACCATTATCTGCTCCCTCTCAGTAAACATTGTGTCTCTCCTGAGACTATAAAAAACACTCCACAACATTTGGTTTACAAAACAACCCTTCCCCACACCTGCTTCTGCTTCTTTTCAGTCTCACAAGAAAATGTTATCTCTTCCCTCGGGTCCAATGCAATGATGATGACAGTTTACATTTGTATTGTCTGCTCTGCCAGGAGAGGATGTGAAGAACTAAACTACACAGAAAGCTTTCGAGAAACTATCAGAAATCAGAGGCACCGAAAGATCTTATCTCTGGGAACAGTTTCTGTGACTGAAGAGGTTAAAACTGAGGACAAAAGTTTCTATCATTTAAGATAGAGCATTCATTCTCCCCCTCCCTGTCTTCCTTCATCTTTCTCCTCCCCACTCCCTTTCTCACTCCCCCTCTGCCTTCTCCTTCACTAAGGAAAATTAGGAAGCCCTAAGAACTTCTAAATGTAAGATTTCCAACCTAAGATTTAGTCCTGCAGAAGAGAGATTACCCTGTCTATGGAAGCAGCCCTAGGCTTAGTGGTAGAAGTCAGTCTGTTTTAGTTGTGCCTGGTTTCACCTTGGGCAGCGTTCTTAATCTTTTTGGGTCTCAGTTTCTTCATTTATGAAATAAAGATGATAATTCTACCTGCTTGACTTCGTAGGAGTATTCTAAGTTCAATGAGACAACATTTGTGTTGGGCCTTATAAGTTGCACAAAACTGGAAGCCAGCTGTTTCATCTTAGGACTTATTCCTTCCAAAGGCATAAGTGACAATCCCTAAGAGATAAAAATAAGAAGGAGGCAGACAGCAAGAGATGATTTGTCAGAAGAAACCTGAAAAGATTCTGCTGGCCACGTGGCATGTCCCATGGAATAAGAGCTAAAATTTCACAAAGATTGATAAATTCCACCAATAGAGCATATTTCTAAGACCTCTCCCTATCTGTCTCCCTTCAGATACAGCTCAGTAACCATTCACATAGAATAGGAAGGAAAGGGAGGTGGGAAATCTTTCAGGAGACACAACTTAACTGCCACCTCACCCTCCATCATAAGGGGCCCAGAGGTCTCATGCCCTCCTTTGACAGTCCAAAAGAGATGGTAACAGACTCAAATTGCCTTGTCAAACCTAAAAATTCTAACCCAGGTGGGGAGAGTATGTGTCAGTCACCTTTTCCCACTGCATAGCCTTATTACCAAGGTTTTATTTTTGAATTTGAGGTGTGGAAGCAAGATTGTCTAGCAGAAGTAGTTTAACTTGGTACACTGTCTAGGAAGGTGCCGAGAAGGTCAGTATGCCCTGATGGGCCATCAGAGGCTGCCCTAATTTGCCAGAGGATGGGAAAATAGCTCATATGCTACTAGAAGGAAAGAGTTTCTGGATATGTCTATGTCTGCTGAAGAGCTTCAAAAGGATAGACCCTTACCTCTTGTGAGTGAGAAACAGAGACTCTGTGTTTGACCAGATATTTAAGAACAACTCCCACTATGATTACCATCTACTGAGGGTCATGATGTGCCAGACATCTGGCTAAATGCTTTTCATATCTTCTTTCATTTAATCCTCCCTAAACAAGCAAGCAGATGAGAATAAGTAGCAAACAGACTTGCCCAAGGTGACACCATTTTTTCGTGGCAGAACCAGGACTCAAACACAAATCTAATCCTGAAACTTTAATCTTAATCACAAACACCTTCAAGCTTCTGAACAGTGTCTCTCTCCAGCAGTTTGTACATTAATCAATGTGATGTGGTAATAAAGTCACAAATTCCACCCAACGAGTGGTTCACGCACAGTTAAGGTTAATTTCCTTGACCCCAAACACCTGCTTGGCCCTCTTCTAGACTCTATTTAAGAGGGTAAAGGTGAGGACTCCAGATAAAATGACAAATGAAGTTTTTAGAATATCCTCAATTTGGCAGGTCACACAAATAATTAACCCAGAAGTTAAATTTCTTTTCCTTTAAACATATTATAAATCAAAACATGTTATAAGGAAACCCAAAGTAGGGCCTTTGGAAAGGTGAATGAAAAGAACAAATCCCTAGCAGAATAATTCAAGAAATAAGAGGGAGGAAACAAAGCAGGAAAGTAATAAAAATCAGAAATGGGATTATAAATATAGGAGTAATTAAAATAGTTACCAAAAATAATGGTGTATGCCAATAAATTTGAATACCAAGATGAAATTATTGGCTGTTAGTAAGATAAATGCGTAAGAAAGACAAGAAGAGGTAGAAGAACTGAATAATAACCATAGAATTGCTGGAAAAAAAAATGCCAAACATCCACCACTACATTAGGAACCAGGAAGAGATGGCTTTGCCCATAAATTCTATCTGTCCTTTAAAAAACAGCTCATTCCTATAGTATTCAAATTATAACAGAGCACAAAGGAAGATTTAAACAATTTTTCCAAATTATTTTTGAAAGTAGGCATAACTGTGACATCCCAGTTGCTAGGGCATCACTGCCCGGTAACAGAAGGTCATTTGATGGCATGGTTAGAGTCTCAGTGTTAGACGGACCGGGCCCTTTCCAGCTATGTGACTTCAAGTAACTTCTTTACCTGCTGATAATCTTAGGTGTCTGGAAAAGAGGGCCTAGCATCTGTCATCTGCCCTATCCCAAGGACAGTGTTTAAGCTCCAAAGAACAGGCTGCCTGCCAGAGGACCCACATGTATGAAAAGAAAGAATGGCGAGGAAATGCAGGAGGAAAGCATACATAGCCAGAAACCTTGAGAGAGTGAGAGAAAGAGGTTTTAAGATACTTTTCTCTATATATTGTGAACATAATTGTCCTTTGGTTTCTCTTAGAACAAATTTAAGAAAGAAAGAAAAAAAGAAAGAAGGCATAACCCTTGATTCAAAATATAATTTTTTTTTTTTTTTGAGTCAGAGTCTTACTCTGTCACCCAGGCTGGAGTGCAGTGGCATGCTTACAGCCACCGCAGCCTTGATCTGCTGGGTTCAGGTGATCCTTGCGCCTCAGTCTTCCAAGTAGCTGGAACCACAGGCACATGCCACCATGCCTGGCTAATTTTTTTTATTCATTGTAGAGACAAAGTCTTGCCATGTTGCTCAGGCTGGTCTCAAGCCCCTGAACTCAGGCAATCCTCTCATCTCTGCCTCCCAAAGTGCTAGGATTACAGACTTGAACCACCACGCCCAGTTAAAATATAATTTTTAAGTTAAAAAAAGAGTATAGACCTATATTACTAATAATATAGGTGAAAAAAACCATGCATAATATATTAACAAATTGAATTTGAAAGTATATTTTTGAAGCACAGTGAGCAAGTTGGGTTTATTACAAGAATTTTAGGATGGTTTTAAATTTTTTTTTTCTTTTTTTTTTTTGAGTTGGAGTCTCACTCTGTCACCCAGACTGGAGTGCAGCGGCCGCTCCTGGCCACTGCAGCCTCGACCTGCTGGGCTCCGGCGATCCTTCTGCCTCAGCCTTCCAAGTAGCTGGAACTACAGGCACACGCTACCACACCCAGTTAATTTTTGATTTTTGATTTATTGTAGAGATGAGGTCTTGCCAAGTTGCCCAGGTGGGTCTCAAACCCGCGGGCTCAGGCAATCCACTCACCTCAGCCTCCCAAAGTGCGGAATTACAGGCTGAGCCACTGAGTCTGGCTGGTTTTAAATTTTTAATGGTATAACATGAGGAACTCTATTAATACAATTTATTGCATCAGTAAAAGTGAAAAGCCATATGTTAATTTTTATAGATGTCAGAAAAGCACTAGGTAAAAATTCTAAGTAAAATTTGTTGATGAAAAAGCCAAACTATAAAATATTTGAAAAGGATTTATTCTGAGTCAAATATGAGTGACACAGGCCCACAGCACAGTCCCAAGAAGACCTGAGAATATGTTCCCAAGGTGTTTGAACTACATCTTGGTTTTATACATTTTTTTTAGGAAGACAAAAGTCACAGGCAAAACATAAGTAAATACATGTGAGCTTTACATTGGTTGGGCTCCAAAAGGCAGGATAAGGCAAGGGCTTACAACTCATAAGTGAATTCAAAGATTTTTCTAATTGGCAATTGGTAGAAAGAGTTAAGACCTGTCTAAAGAATTTAAAATCAGATGACACAAACAAATGGAAAAATATCCCATGCTCATGGATTGGAAGAATCAACATTGTGAAGATGTCTATCCTACCAAAGGCAATCTACAGATTCAATGCAATACCCATCAAATTACAAGCAACATTCTTCTCAGACCTAGAAAAAACAACACAGGAATTCATATGGAAACACAAA
>CAUYQG010239649.1:0-12896 GCA_963574415.1 Tarsius wallacei | reverse complement strand
GCCCAGCTGGTCGTGGGTGGGGTGGCTGTGAGACCCCAGCCTGTATAACAGTGAAACTCCAACCAAAAAAAAAAAAAAAAAAAAAAAAAAAAATTAGTCTGTGGTCTGCTATTACAGCAGCACAAAAAAGACTGAGACCATTGCCATACTTGTGGACCCCAGCTCCCTCCCCACCACCATAGAATACTAGGTCCCAATGTCCCATCTTCATGACTGCACTTTGCCACAATATGAAGACGGTTATTTCATTATGTGACCGTCTAACTCCAGTGGGCAGATCCAGTTTCCAGAGGTATCCTGATCTCTCAGTCTGGCTAGTTCTATTTCTTCCAAGTTCTACTCTGACCCTCTAGGCTGTGAAGGGTTTGGCAACATAATATTAATGCACTCTACAAGGAAACAGACTTTGAATCAGCACCATTCCCTGAGTGCCTCAGACACCTCTGGGCCCAGCAGACACTGTTCTTTGCATGATTTTATTCCATGGCCATTTGTAATGAGGCAGGAATCCACCTTGAGAAGACATTGCAGGATTGCTGTTAATGTACCAGACTCCCTGGCAGTCTGCCATCTGGTGAACTGTTAAAAATCTGGGTCATAATGCCTGGATTACAGGCACCAGAAGCACCCTGGAAGTTGGTTGGTATGATCGTTCTTCACCCGCCCCCCTTACCCAAAAGGAATGGGACAACATGCACTGGTCTTCCTCATTACCGAACGGCTACCTTGGTGTGGACAACCTAGTTATGTGTAGCAACAGCTAACACTTTTTGAGTATCCACGCTCTCCTGGACCTCTTTTCATGCGTTTAACCCTCACAGCAAGCATGAGTAGGTACTCCACTCTTATCCTTGTTTCACAAATGAGAACTATAAGGCTTAGATGTAGGGAATTGCCCCAAGACCACACAGTTAGCTTATTAAGTAAATTAACTAAAATATGTGACTCAGCACATTGATTATGTTTAGACCTAAGCTTTTGAGAGTACAAAAGTACAAAATTAATGGAGACATTGGTAAATGATGACCAGTTATTTCATTAATATATGATATTAGCACAGGGTATGATGGGATAGATTTTTCAAAGAGAAATTAGCTTGTCCTTTCATGTTATAATTGATTAGATAAATTAATATTTGAAAGGTGAATCACTCTTGATTTCTATGCATAGGCATTGATGATTGGATCAGAATTATTACATTTTACAAATTTTAAAAATTGGTTTAAAAGTTGTTAATGTTGTAGAATACATTTACTTAAAGCAAAAAGCATAATAGTCTCATCTTGCTCCTAACTTTCAAGGTGAATAAAATGTTCTACATGAATCAAAAAATGATGGAATAGAAGGCATTTTATGTGACTTATAGTTATCCTAAAATAAAACTTTTGGTTGATTTTACTCTTTTTTGGGCTTAAGTCTGCATCTGTGTTTCTGATAAATGAGAGGGAAAGGCATATAATTATTGGGGGTAGAAATGTTCATATATTCAAAATGACCCCCAAATGCCAGAGGAGCTGAGAAACCAAAGAAGGAGGTAGACAGATCCAGTTTGTGGATTTTGGGTGACTTATTGAGGGAAATTAAAGACAGAAGAGTACTACTGGGCAGCTGCAAGACAGGTAGACATCCACTCTGTTACTCCTCAGACCCAAGGATTACACACCATAGGGAAAGGGCATACATGCCTCAGCAAGACGATTAAAGGCAACCCTTAAGAACGGGCAAGATTGCTATATGTATCATAACCTGTAATTTGTGTGGTCACATCAATGTTGCTTTGATTTAAAAGCAGAAGTACGTGTCCTTACACTAGGGACAGTACATACATTAGAAATCAGGGGACATTCATGGGACTGGGCTAATCAGAAGTCAACATGGAGGATTAGCATCCAAGATGGAATCATTTTGTCTCCACAGGGAAACAGGTAGTAACAGAATAATGGCCAAGGAGGAAATGCTCAGAGGCCCTAGAGCCATAGGAAAATTTCAGAGTCCCTCTGAGTTTTGCATATACTTTCTTGTGCAAGTTTTCAGATGGTTCTGCCCATGACTGCAGGTCTTTTGTTGACAATTGAGGAGGAGAAGTGAGTTTATCTTCCACTGTTCTCAGCCTCTGATTTCTGTGCTTTTACCTCTCTGCCGTAGTCTTCTTTGTAAATACATTGAAATGAAAATAGGTAAGTCACATTGTTTAATTTCAGATAAGACAAAGGCTGGGTCATTGGATACTTGATTCTTTTGCCAGATCAGAAGCAATGGAGATACTCTGGTTCAGGTGATGAAGCGAATATGTATGGAGCCAGTGGTTCCATTAATTCCAGAGGTATTGATCCAAAGATAGAGAGCTGAGCATTTACGCATGAAAAGAAGAGCAAAAAATAGAGATTTTGCCCCCTTTTCTTTGAACCCCATCACTGCTAGAAGTAGAGCTTAGTCAGTGGTAGGATGGATCATGTCAACTTGGAAATCAGAAATACCAGCCTTATCCAATAGAATGGTAATGCTCTAGTAAACAAATAGTGTAGGTCAAGATATGTTGTCAGTATCAGATGTCCATAGGGAGATAACAGGTGGAAGCGCTGGCAGCAGACGGAATCTACTGGCTGGAAATAAATAGACACCCAGGCAGTCAGGAGGTTTGAGGTTGTATCAGCCAGGGTTCTGGCAAGAAACAGATGGCCCACTAAAATTAGGATGATTTGAGAAGGCTTTAACAAAGGGGCTATTTAAGAAAGTATTGGCTGGGTATAGGGAAACCATGAGGGATTATGCTACACCTTGGGGTCAGCATAGTGGAAATGTTATCAGCCCTGGACCAAATGAAGAAAGAAAATATGGTTTTTGCAAACAAAGAGCAGAAGAACACATAGACAGGCCTACTGTGAAATCTGAGGTGACTCCACAGGAAGGGAGCATGGAGGATAAATTCTCCTGACTCAATGTTCTCTCTCTCTCTGATCTCCTCCCTGGAACTCATTGACTGAACTCAGCAGGAAAGAAGGCAAGAGAGCCCAAACAGATCAACCTACAGACATAAAGAGTGGAATAGAGACAAGATCTGGAGGGACAAAGAAAGGCTTTTCAGCACTGGTGTCTAAGCAGGACTAAAGTCCTAAGAAACACTCAGTGATCAGGCCAAGACTCCAGTTTCTGAAGGAATGGTATTACAAGGCAGACACTTAGGAAAGGAGGGCACTGTAAGAGACTTAGTCAAATGAAAAAAGCAAAAACAGTTATTGGAATTGACAACTTTTTGCAAAGCTGACTGGATGATTCGTTTCTAAGTTTTGGCTTGAGTCCTTGATAGCCTGCCTGTGGGTTAGCAACTGGGAATGGTTTCCAGGGTCCACTGGGGACCTCAGTTCCCTCATCTGTAAAGTGTGAATACTTGTACCTACCCGAGAATGTGTCTGTGAGGATTAAATGAGTTAGTGCAGGTTAAATGCATAGAATAGTACCTTATATATATAAAATATTCAGTAAATGTTAGCTATGTTTTTATTTGTAGTAAGTGAAAGAGAGGGGATTGGAAAGATCTGAGGATGTCATATACAGGACAGTACAAAGAGCTAAATTAATTCTTTCCTAGATAATGGTTACATGACAATGCATGATATCACTGTCAATTCATTCAGTAAAATTACATCTATAAACTCACCAAATAAGAATGTTTTTTTTTTTTCTTTCCCATCATGGAAAGTTTAAAATGATTCAGGTCTAGCCTATCAAGAATATTTAATGTTTCTTGAACTCTCATCTAATCTAAGTAATGCTGTCATAATTTGGCAGCATTATTGAACCATCTCAAAGTATATTGAACTTTATTTTTAATCACAGTATTGCCAGAACGACTTGAAAATTGAAGATGGTTGATGTCATGTGAAAATGAAGGAAGTAAAAAGAGTACATTGAAATGTTTGCTAATGAACATTAGAAAAACCTAGAAATTTCCCTCCGGAAGTCAAGAACACTTCGATGAGAAGGGCAACCGTGCATTTGCTTTGCTCAGGGGAGTGCAGTAAGAGTGCTCAGAACACACTCAATTACTTAAGGCCATTCTGATCTTGATTCCTCTTCCTCTAGAACATATATAACTAAAAACAAATAATATGAGCATCTCTCTCGCCCATGCCCCACCTTGCTAAGCGACTAGGCTGAAACTAGTAGCACATTTCTCTGAGATCATTATGCAGCCACTGGATATGTAGAATTACATTGGCACTAGTTTTCTAGCATGTTGGGATTCATTTAGAGGGAAGTCTTCAGTTCCTATCCTGACCTGAGTACTTTGAGGGGTCTTTTGTTTTTATACATCCCATAATTGATATGTATAGAAAGCAATCCAAAACTTTTGAAACCTATGAAAGGGTACTTATGCTTATACTTTATTACAGTACTGTACTTGTCTTTCAAAATTGTTACTGAATTTATCAAAGAGAATTTATATTTAAATACAAAGGTAGATGAGACACCTGAATTACATTTTGATATTCATTTTGTTTCCTTAAGTTTGGTGACTTTTGTTTCTTAGAATTTCAAAAGTGGCTTTTGAATTCCTACATTAGTTGTATCATTGATTTGTTAAAGTTAAACATAAATGCATTGATAATTTTTCTATTTTAATTCATTTGCTTTCATAAGCTACAAAGCTCCCCTTTTTCTGTGTCTTACTTTTTAGATACTGTGATCTTCATAATTTGGATGTTGCTTAGGACATTGTTTTTCAAGATGTGGGCTATAATACATTAGTGGGTTGTGAAATCAATTTAATGAGCTATGACCAGCACTTTAAAAAATGAAGGCCCGGCTCGGTGGCTCAGCCTGTAATCCCAGCACTTTGGGAGGCCAAGGTGAGTAGATTGCCTGAGCCCACGGATTCGAGACCAGCCCAGGTAACTTGGTGAGACATTGTCTCCACAATAAATCAAAAATTAGTTGTAGTTCCGGCTACTTGGAAGGCTGAGGCGGAAGGACTCCTGGAGCCCAGCAGGTCGACGCTGGGGTGGCCATGAGTGTGCCACTGCACTCCAGCCTGGGTGACAGAGTGAGACTCCAACTCAAAGAGCAAAAATTAAATAGAGTAGATCGCATAGAAATTGAAAGAATGCATTGCATGTAGTAAGGCTAAATATGTTTCATGGAATTTTGTTTTAGTTGTGTCTGTCTCTGTGCGTATGTATATGAATGTTTTCCAGATCAAAATGTATTTTTTACTGTGAGTTGCAGTCAAAAATAGAGATTGAAAACCATTGGCTTATATTATTCCTCTAACCACATATCTTAAGTGTTAGGTGTGGTTGTATTTCATCTCATTTCCTGCGACTATCTGGGAATTAATGAAATGTTTTCTTTCAGTAAATAAATAAATAGAGGGCAGATAGTAACATAATGAATTTATTTAAACTATCAGAAACTAGTAGTGTAAATATATAGTCATATTCATAATATTTCTTCTGAATTTTCTAATTGGCAGGTAACATAAACATTGAATTATCCATTTGTGGATGTTTCAAAAGTATTGACCTGAAATCTACTGAAAAGTAGACATACTAAATAACTGTATTCATTAAACAATAACTCCCCATTCTCCCCTCTCCCCAACCCCTGGCAGCTACCACCTACTTTCTGTCTCTATGAATTTGACTATTCTAGATACCTCATATGAGGTCTCTCAATACTTCATATGCTATTTGTATTTTTGGAACAACTTGTTTACTTAACATATGTCCTCAAGGTTCATCCATGTTATAGCATGTGTCAGAATTTCCTTCCCTTATAAGGCTGAATAATGTTACTCTATATGTATATACCCCATTTTGCTTATTTATTCAATTTGTCAATGGACACTTGGGTTGCTGCTGTGAACATGGGTGCCCAAGTATCTCTTCAAGACCCTGCTTTCAAATCTTTTGAGTGTATACCCAGCAGTGGCATTGCCGGTCATATAGTAATTTTATTTTTATTTTGGGTGAACCGCCATACTGTTTTCCACCAGTGGCTGCACCATTCTATATTCCTATCAATAGTTCACAGGGTTTTTAATTTCTCCATAGTCTCACCAACAGTTGTGATTTTGCTTTTGTGTTAGTAGCCATTCTAATGGCTATGAAGTCCTTTCTCCTTGTGGTTTTGATTTGCATTTTTCTAATGATTGGTGATATTGAGCATCTTTTTATGTGATGTCAGCCATTTATATATCTTCTATGAAAAAAAAAAGTCTTTGTAAGTCATTTGCCCATTTTTGAATTGTGTTGGGTTTTTTTGTTAAGTTTTAGGAGTTCTATACAATCTGGATGTTAATTCCGTATCAAATACATAATCTAAATTTTTTTTTTGCATTCTATAGGTTGCCTTTTTACTCTATTAATAGTAAATTTTGATATACAAAACTTTAATTTTCATGTAAATTTTTAAAATTTAAATTTAAGTTCAGTATTTCTGTTTTATTATTATATTGTCTGAGCCTTTTGGTGCCACAGCCAAGAAATCTTTGACAAATCCAATGGCATGAAGCTTTGCCCTATGTTTTCTTATAAGAATTTAATGAAAAATTTGTCTTTAATGGTTTTGCAAGTTTAGTTCTTAGCATGAACAAAAAAGTTTAAAGCAACAAGAAATAACTACTGAAAACTAATTGTGTATTTTAAAAAGAAAAGGATTGCAAGGAATACTTTATACTTTTTTATTTCATACACTATGTGTGACATTTTACTTTTATAATGAACATTGCTGCTTTTTAGATAAAAAGAGAAGATAGAGTTCTCAATTGTGTCACTTTCTGTAGTACTATAAGCACTTAAGTGTAAATGTAAGCACTTAAGTACTAAACTGACATTCCATTTTGTAATAGAAGTGAATTAGTAAGCTCAGGCTGCCATAATAAGTACTATAAACTATAGGCCTTGCACAACAAAAATTTTATTTCTCACAGTTCTAAAGGCCGCAAAGTCCAAGATCCAGACCCAACAGGGTTCTGTTTCTGGTGAAGTCTTTTTTCCTGGCCTGCAGACAGCAGCCTTCTCACAGTGCCCTCACATGGGTGTCCAAGTATCTCTTCAAGACCCTGCCTTCAAATCTTTTGAGTATATACCCAGAAATGGGATTGCTGGATCATATGGTAATTTTATTTTTATTTTGGGGGAACCACCATACTATTTTCCACCAGTGACTACACCATTTTACATTCTTGCCAACAGTTCACAAGATTTGTAATTTCTCCACGGCAGAGAAGGAGAGAAAGAGAGATGTCTCTCTTCCTCTTCCTCTCTTCAAAGACCACTAATCCTGTCACATTAGGGCCCCACACTTACAACCACATAACCTTAATTATCTCCTAGCCGGGCTTGGCGGCTCAGCCTGTAATCCCACACTTTGGGAGGCTGAGGTGAGTGGATTGCCTGAGTCCGCGAGTTTGAGACCCGCTTGGGCAACTTGGCAAGACCTCATCTCTACAATAAATAATTTTTTTAAAAATCAGCCGAGCGTGGTAGCGCATGCCTGTAATTCCGGCTACTCAGAAGGCTGAGGCGGAAGGATCGCTGGAGCCCAGCAGATCGAGGCTGCAGTGGCCAGGAGTGGCCACTGCACTCCAGTCTGGGTGACAGAGTGAGACTCCAACTCAAAAAAAAAAAATTACCTCCTAAAGCTTCTGTTTCCAAGAATAGTCACACTGGAGGTTAAGGCTTCAACATATGAATTTGGAGGGGACATAACCAATCCTTAGTAAGAATATCTTATTTCTTCTGAATAAGGAAACTTCTGTGGTTGAGAAGAGAAGAAATCATACAAAAGACTTGGGAGTTACCAAACAGTTTTACAGTTAAAAATGATTTTCCAGTGGAGTATTGATCTACTGTATGAACAAAGGGAAAATAACAATCAGAAGGGCTGTCCTTTTCTTCCCTAGATTTACTGAAAATGTGGTGATGCATTGGACAAAACATAAAAACAAAAGGGAGATAGTGGAATATATGCTGAGAGAACCCTCCCTGAAAGAAGTCTTATCTTTTAATTGTAGAGAAAATGGATCTCCACAATTATCACCAACCCCAGTGAACTAGGATTCTGGCATCTTCATCATCACTAAATTGTACTTAACAGGTCCGTATCAGTTAATTCTGGAAAAATTCCATTTTATCAAATAATAATAATTCTGATTTAGGAAGCTAAAGGCTGTATAGATTATGTCTCAAGTATGATAGTCTCCTCTTTTTAGCAGAGGATGCATCTCAAGACCCCCAGTGAATGCCTGAAACTGTGAATAGTACCAAACGCTAGATATATACTATGTTCTTTCTATACTTTCATACCTATGTTAAAGTTCAATTTATAAATTGAACTTTATAAATTAGGCACAGTTAGAGATTAACAACAATAACAAATAAAATGCAATGATTATAAAAATATGCTATAATAAAATAAAAGTTATGTAAATGAGTTCTCTCTCTCTCTCTCTCTCTCTCTCTCTCCCTCTCTCCCTCTCTCTCTCTCTCTCTCTCTCTCAGAATATCATTTTTGTGTTTGTTTGTTTGTTTGAGTTGAGGTCTCACTCTATCACCCTGGCTAGAGTGCAGTGGCATGATCATAGCTCACCACAGCCTCTACCTCATGGGCTCAAGCAATCATTAGCCTCCCACACAGCTGAGAATACAGACATGCAACACCATGCCCAGCTTATTTATTTATTTTTTTATTTTTTATACAGATGAGGTCTCTTCATGTTGCCCAGAATGGTCTTAAACTCCTGGGCTCAAACAATCATCCTGCTTTAGCCTCCCAAAGTGCTGGGATTATAGGCTTGAGCCACCACGCCTGGCCAGAATATTTTATTGTACTATACCCACCTTCTTGCGATGAAATGAAATGATAACTGAGACAGCTACTATTGTATATATAGTGTGGATATGCTGGACAAAGGGATAATTCACATCCTGGGCAAGTAGGATAGCACGAAATTTTGTCATACTTCTCAAAATGGCATGTAATTTAAAACTTATAAACTATTTCTGGAATTTTCCACTTAATGTTTTCAGACTGCAGTTGACTGCGAGTAACTGAAACTGTGGAAAGCAAAACTGGGGAAACAGGGGAACTACTGTACTGTTTTAAATTTGTAAGTAATATATACAATAAAGTAAGGCACTGGAGAAGAAGGAATTAAAGCAAATGGCATGCCTACCAGAAAAGTAAGTAAAGATGAAATAAAGAAGGCAGATGATTCAATCTAAACTCCTTTTAAACATGATAACTAGACCTGTAGGTCAGGGTTTGGCAAATCCTAGTTTATCTGCCTGCCATCTGTTTTCATACAGCCTGTAAGCTAAGAATGTTTTTTACAGTTTTAAATCATTTTTTAAAAATCATTATAAGAATAACACTTTAAATATATGAAATTGAAGTATCAGAGTTCATAAACAAAACTTAATTGGGGCATGGCCATACTTAATGTGTGTATGTGCTGCCTATGGCTGCTTTGATACTATGAGAGCAGAGTTATGTAGTGACAGAGACCACATAGGGCAACCTTATTTCTTTGTAGTGCTGCTCAGTGCACAAACCACAGTGATGTGGCTCTAGTAATTTGAAAGCATTTTGAGGGTCATACCATGACTTTTTTTTTTATTGCCAATCATGCCAAAGAAGAAAAAAAGGCAAAACTAGACTTAGTGCTGTCAAAACAGAGTGGAATGTGGATTGTTTTGTTATCAAATTAGGTGGCAATGTATTGTATTAATTATACAGTGACACTATAGTTGTTCTAAGAGAATATGATACATGGCAGTATTAGCAGACTAAGCACTCATTGCAGTACTTCCAACTCACAGGAAAGTAACAATAAGAAAAATTAGAAAATTCAAAATGAAGTATCTCATATTTCACACAACAGAATTTCTTCAAAAAATGAAAGTGATTCTGAAACCAAAATAAGTTTCTTAGTGGCTCAGTTGTTAGCCAAGCAAGGAAAGCCATTTACTGATAGTGAGTTAATTAAATCATACTTGAATGCAATAGCTTAAGACTATAGCCTTCAAAACAGTTGCTCAAAGAATTGGGGACATTGGAAGCAGCACAGTAATCAATTTAAGAACAAGGTAGCTGAGCTCAGTGGCTCAAGCCTGTAATCCCAGCACTTTGGGAGGCTAAGGTGAGGGGATTACCTGAGCCCAAGGGTTCAAGAACAGTCTGAGCAACTTGGTGAGACCTCATGTCTGCAATGAATCAAAAATTAGCCAGGCGTGGTACCATGCGCCTGTAGTTCCAGCTATTGGAAGGGTAAGGCGGAAGGATCACCTGAGTCCAGCAGGTCGATGCTGGGGTGGCTATGAGTGTGCCACTGCACTCCAGCCTGGGCGATGGAGTGAGACTCTGACTCAAAAAAAAAAAAAAAAAAAAAGAACAAGGCAAGTGACTATAAGTTTTTCTTGGTTCTTGATGAATCAACAGAGGTTACTTCTCTTTTTTTTTTATTTGAAGAACAAGTGCTGAGTTTAGGGTGACTAATTAGCCTCTATAAATAGTCTTTGTGAAATAAACTGTGGGTAAGAATATTTTCAAAGAAATTGGGAAAACACTAATTTAGTACAAACTGAAGTGGGATCTACTAAGATGTGTTACAACTGATGGTGGTTAAAAATATGCGTAGAGCAGAAAAAGGCTTAGTTAGATAAATTTACAGAGCTTATAAAAATGTAAGTTTTTTACGGCCTATGGTTATTTACTTTATTATTCATCAGCAGATGAATAATTTGAAACTATTGGATGTTTTTTTTGAAATATTTGAAACTATTGGGTGTATTTTTTTAAAAGCTTTACTGAAACATAATTCACATACCATGCAATTTATACATTTAAAATGTACAATTCAGTATTTTTATAATATATTCACAGAGTTTTGAAACCAGCACCATAAGTCAATTTTTAAAAACATTTTTGTCCCCTCTAAAAGAAACCCCATTGCTCATTCCCTCTTGAATCTTCTGCTCCTCAGTAAGAATCACTAATCTATTTCTGTCTCTATAAATTAGAATTTTTAAAAAAAGATTATTTTGGTTATTCTGAGTCTCTTGAATTTCCATATAAATTTTAAGATCACCTTGAAAATTTCTGAAAATATTATGTATTATTGAACCAATAGTGTCAACAGTGAGCTTCATTCATTCTTGTGGACTTGACCATGATCAGTTCCATGAATTTTTTCAGAAATAGAAGTTGAGCATTCTGATTTGTCCTGGTAGACAACATTTTGAAAGAGATTAGCAATGGCAAAGACTCACTGCACATGTTTGCACTCAGGGCCCATATTGAAAATTTTGTGAATGAGACTGCCCACATCTACCTTTATGGACCACTGAATGGCTTTGGAAATAAGATTTTGCTGAATAATTAATATTTCTTAAATGAATTTATTAAGAAATTACAGGACAGGCCAAGCACAGTGGCTCAAGCCTGTAATCCCAGCACTTTGGGAGGACAAGGCGAGAAGATTGCCTGAGCTCAGTGGTTCAAGACCAGTCTGGGCAACTTGGTGCAACTTCATCTCTACAGTAAATCCCAAAATAGGCTGGTCGTGGTAGTGTGTGCCTGTAGTTCCAGCTACTTGGAAGACTGAGGTGGAAGGATTGCCTGAGCCCAGCAGGTTGAGGTTGTGGTGGTCATGAGTGTGCCACTGCACTCCAGCCTGGGCAACAGAGTGAGACTCCAACTCAAAAAATAAAAAAAAAAGAAAAGAAATTACATGGCAAAATTACATAACAAAACCAGCACTTACAGCAATACTTATACTGAAGTAAAGTCATTTTAATAAAAACTAATTTATGATGCATAAGTAATGTCAACTTGCTTTATTCACTTCTCTTGCTGTCAGAAGTTAAAACAAGAAATGTGTTCTTCATCCCCACTCAGATTTGCAATGGATATATTTTTCAGGTTCAGATTAGAGTTCCAGCACTGTCTCTCAGATCTCAATGCAAATACAAGGAAAATTTCCATATTTCAAAGTCCATTTTGCTGTGAAATTGAGGAGCTTCCACCTAAACTGTAATTGAAAGTAATGAATTGGCAATGTAATGACATGCTAGAAGGCAAATATCAAGAGAAGAGTCTAATAGAATTCTATAAAAGTCTCCTAAGAGTTGAATAAGCTCAACTAAAATTATAAGCTCATATTAAGAGGTTTGGAGTTGCTTGGTAATGATTGCACAATATCATGAATATACTAAAAACCATTGAATTGTACACTTTAAATGGGTGTACACACTTTTAAATGGTTAAAATGGAGAATTTATGTTATGTAAATTTTATCTCAATTAAGAAAAGTATAAGCTCATAGATTAATATCAATGTATGCCAATACCTATCAGTGTGAAAGACATTTTCAAAGAGGAAACATGTAAGCTCTCATTACAGGTCAGCATTAGCAGATGAGATTTTGCAATTGATTTTGATAATAGGGAACACTAATTTTGAACCCCAATTAAGCAAGATTCTTAAAAATTATATTATTTTCATTAGTAAATCTCTTACAAAAAGTTATGCTCAATTATTATATTTTGAATTTTGTGAAAATTTGTTTTCTTTCTTGCTATATAAATAACTGTATAATATCCTACATTTGGCCTCTTGGCTTGCAATACCTACAATATTTACTATGTAGCCCTTTACAGAAAAAGTTTGTCTGTCAACCCTGCTCTTGCAAATAGACTAATGATATTTACCAGGTGAAAAATTTGTGTCTGTGGAATGCTCTTAAGAGTATATCCTGAGAGGAGGGGCCAAGATGGCGACCGGGCAGCGTGGTCTGTGAGACCTCCGCAGAAGAGGACACAGAAAGACTCCAGATCTCTCCCAGGGGGCCTGCTCCCCCACACGGAACTTGTCCACGGACACCGCAGAGGCAT
>CAUYQG010239638.1:0-44687 GCA_963574415.1 Tarsius wallacei | reverse complement strand
TTGATTATTGTGTATGGTGATAGGTAGAGGTCTTGTTCTAATCTTCTGCATGTGGTCAGCCAGTTTTCCCAGCATATTTACTGCATAGGTTCTCCTCTCCCCAGTGGTTGGTGGTGAAGGCTTTGTCGAAGATGAATTGGTTGAGAAATTGAGGTTTTGCTTCTGGAATCTCATCCTGTTCCATTGGTCTATATGCCTGTTCTTGAACCAATACCAGGTTGTTTTGATTATTGTAGCTTTATAATAAAGTTTGAAGTCTGGGAGTGTGATAACTCCTGCTTTGTTTTTTTTGGCTGAGAATTGTTTTGGCTATTTGTGGTCATTTATGTTTTCATATGAATTCCTGTATTGTTGTTTCCAGGTCTGAGAAGAATGCTGCTGGTAATTTAGTGGGTATTGTGTTAAATCTGTAGATTGTCTTGGGTAGGACATACATCTTAACAATGTTGATTCTTCTAATCCATGAGCTGGAATATTTTTCCATTTGTTTATATCATCTTTGATTTCTTTGAGCTGTGTTTTGTAGTTTTTGTTGTAAAGGTTTCACGTCTCTGGTTAAGAGATGCTAAGGTCTTTCACTTTTTTTTGCTGTGGCTATTGTGAATGGGATTGTGCTTTTTATTAGGGTTTCTGTTAGTGTATAGAAATGCAACTGTCTTTTGCACATTTATTTTATTTCCTGAGACTTCAATAAAACAAAAACTGGTGCTTTGAAAGGATAAACAAGATTGATGGACCCCTAGGTAGACTGGCCAAGAAAAAGAGCAAAAAAAGCCCAAATAAACATAATCAGAAATGCAAAAGATCCCAAGTTACAACTGATCCCGAAATAATACAAAAGATTATCAGAGACTACTATGTACACTTGTATGGAAACAAACTAGAAAACCTAAAGGACATGGAGGTCTTTCTGACATCACACAACATCCCCAGGTTGAAACAAGAAGAAATTGAGACCCTAAATAGACCAATAACAGTCCAGGAAATTGGCTATATCATAAGAAAACTACCTACAAAAAAAAGTCCTGGTCCACATGACTTTCCAGCAGAATTCTACAAAACATACAAGGAGGAACTGATACCAATCCTATTGAAAATATTCCAGGCAATCGATAAAGAAAGAACTCTCCCCAAATCATTTCATGAAGCTAACATCACATTGATACCCAAACAAGGTAAAGATTCAACAAAGAAAGAGAACTACAGGCCAATATCCTTGATGAATACAGATGCTAAAATTCGCAACAAAATCCTCGCAAACCGGTCCAACAACACATCTCAAAAATCATTCACCACAACCAAGTAGGCTTCATCCCTGGGATGTAGGGCTGGATCAACAATCGTAAGACCATAAATGTAATTAAATACATCAACAGATGTACAAACAAAAAACACACGATTATATCATTAGACGCAGAAAAAACTTTTGATAAAATCCAGCATCGCTTTTTAAAAAAAATCCTTGAATATTGATGGAACATACCTCAATATAGTAAGAGCCATCTATGAGAAACCAACAGCCAGCATGCTGTTAAACAAACAGAAATTGGAAACATTTCTTCTTAAAAACAGAAAAAGACAAGGATGGTCACCCTCACCCCTCCTTTTCAACATAGTTTTGGAAGTCATAGCTAGAACAATAGGACAAGAGAAGGAGATCGGGGTATCCAAATAGGAAAAGAGGAAGTCAAGTTATTCCTTTTTGCAGACGACATGATTCTATATCTCAAAAACCCAAGAGAATCTGTCAAAACCTCCTTGCATTGTTACCTATATTTTTCTAAAAACTATAAATGTATTAATTTTTGGTATAATTTGTGTTTTGAGTTTTTTAGGTTTTTATCTTTACCCTTTATACCATAGAAGCCCTAAAACATAAACTATTACATAAACTTAGCTGTATGGATAAATCATCATTATCCAACTACTTGAAAATATCTAAAATTATGATTTTTTTTGGTAATTTTGGTCTTCTCTCAAAGCAGACTCAAATCTTATTTTCTGCCTATGCCAATCTTTGGACATTTTAGCATTACTGCTTTAGAAAAGCTTCCCTTTATTTTTTATTTTTACTTTTTTAGATTGAAAATATAGTTGATTTAGAAAATAAATTAGAGAGACAATTCACCTCCCCAAGGTAGGGGAGGGGGTCAAAGCTAGGAAACATGACCGTCATAGCTCAAATAGCCATGTGGATGCACTGGAGTTTAACAAAGCACTTGCCAACTTCCTTTCTTTTAAAGGGCTATACATTATTAGCCTACTAACTGGACATTATAAAGTAAAGAATTACCAACAGTTTAAAAAAATTTGCTTAAACAGACACTAGAATGATACATTTGCTTACTGCCAGCTATTACCCCTCTAACACACACATCAGAAGCTGTAACTCTACTCTTTAACTTAAATGCAATTGATAATTAAAATGTAATCTTAAAGGTTGATCAGAATTTATATTTCTATAAATTATTTATGTCCCAAACACCAGGATAATATAGAACTGAAAAGGCATATATATTTCATCCCTTATGGTAATATACTATTTTCGCATGTATCAGCAGAAAATAGGAAATATGTACTTCATACAAATGTAAATTAAAATTCTAGCAATCCTTTCACCAAAGGAAAAATGTCCACAGGATATTTTAAATCATGAAGTGTGTGGGTACACTCATTAACCCATGGGAATTAACCATCTGGCATATGATATCCTTACGGGTTTGAAAGAAAAATAGATCCTTCTCAGCAAAACACTTTCCATTCACTATGCAGAACAGTCATTAATCGAATACTCACTGTTGAATTGAAACACAAGGAAATAAGATCTGCAGCACAGAAGCAAGTCATCCTTAAAAGGTTATTAGAGTCCCAGTGACATTGATAAAAGACCCCACAACAACCTTTTGCCTAACCAAAGACTCAACAACAAAGAAGACAGCTGTATATTTAAAAAGAGGTTCTGCTCATAGGCACCTGCAAGAGTTTACTTTCCAAGTCCATCTAGCTATCTGTACACCTAAAATAGTATTCCATAGATTAATAACTTCTCCTCCTCCCACCCACAGATCTAGCTTTGGAAAATGATGCTGCCCTGAATGAATCAGAAATGCACCTGTGCTGATAAACAGTTCAATTTCATTCAAATTGGTGGTACCACATTACCACCAAAACAGCAACACAGCACCTTCTCACTTCAAATAAGTGGAACAAGTTCAGACATTTAGGTAAAAAATGTTGGAAGATGTAAAATGATATACCTTAATATTCCCACACTAAGACACAGTACACTGTAACTTTGAGCAACATAAGTTATATAATTATATACACTGTTAACTAAAAATCATAAAAACCAAATGTTTATTCTTTTTACCAAACTCAGTTCTTATCATGGATCACAGTAGTTTAGGAGGATGTCTTCACCCTCTACATATGCATCACTTGAATGTCTCCTATGTATTCAAATTTCTATTTGAGGCCTTAAAGAGAACATAAAAGAAGTAAAGAATGTTGCTTAGGAATTTAGAGTGTAATCAGGGCAAAAAGCACGTGAGTCAGTAGGCACAGTGTGAATACTGGACTCCAATTGAAAGAGACTAAATGGAAGAGACGTGAGGACAAGGTGGTCTGTACTTGTCCTTATACACATGGGCAAGATCCCACGGTTCTCATATACTCACATACCAACCCACAGAGTGAACTACATGCTAACTGAGCAGAGGATAACATAAGGAGTTTGCAAGAGGAGTATATAGACAAGCACCTCCCTTGAGTATTCTCACAACATTTGCTTAGCAATTTAGAAGTCTGCTTTTTACCCTACTTTTCGAAGACTAAACAAGCCTAGTAACTCAGTAAATACCTGAACCCCCAACACTCATCTGGGCTTATTAGCCATCCTAGTTACATATCTTCTCCTTTCTTGGTTTCCTCACACCCTGTGTCCATTTTTTGTGACTCTGCCACATTCTACCCTCCTTTTGAATTTTCATGTTAGCTCCACTATGACTGACTCTCTGGGTTAATGTTCTGCTTTTGATCTTACCATCTTGCCTCAAAGTCTTTCACATAGTTGCAACCTTGCCTCAAGTCCTAAGTTTCATGTATCCCTGAGATCTTTGTCTATTTTGTGGCCTATATTATCATCTATTCATTTGACTTCACATAAATAATTAAAATCAGAATATTGTAGCAAAAGGGAAATTTGAACCATCTCTGCCACTAAATCTACTTTTTAAAATATAAATATTTTAGAAATCACTCTAGCTTCCTATGTACTCAAACTAGAGAAGGCTTACACTGTTTCCAGTGCTAAATATATTAAACCACAGAGCCTTTGGCAAAGCTCATGGCTTTTGGAATTCAAATGGTGCTCAGCTTTGCAAGTTAAGACCTGGAGAGTTTTCTAACCACACAGAAGATTGAGATTATCTCCATAGTTACTTGTTTTACTCTCCATTTGGTATCAATCTGAAAGACAGTTTCTGTAAGAACATCATTTGACTCACTATCCAAATTTCTACAGAAAGATTCTTTAAGCAAGATTTCCCTCCAAGCACGTTATGCTTTTCCTTGGAGAATTTCCCCAAATACTTATGAGGCCAAGCACTTTTTACAAGGTCAGGTATTTTTTAGATACTGAAATCTGTCAAGTCTTAACCCCAGGTAGTATGGCTATCAGCACTTCATAAATTTTGAGGAGAGACATATCTTTTAAAATTTTGTTGGTATTGGTAGGTTTTTGCTGTTGTTGTTAACTTGTTCTATTTCCCTTCCACCCACATTTCTATGTCATCCTTATAACTCTAGTTTTGAAACAAAACGCAGAACTTTTGAAAACAGAGTTGGGAACACTTGACCACTTGGTACACAGAACAGGCTAGCAGCAATGCCTCCGCATTCCCTTGACTAAACATTCTAGATCAGGTATAAACTTTAAAATCTCAGATGCACAGGTAGAATTCTACTAGGTGCCAAAATTTTCTAGAATAGCCATAAAAGGCAAGACTCTAAATACCACATTGGGGGCAGGAATTTTGAAGGTTGAGAACCTATCTTTATTTATTAGTTAATTCATTCAACCACCACTTACAGGCACTGGATCTTCCTAGTCCATTCCACCATCGAGGCAATTAAGACAAATAAGGTTTATACCTGCAAGATATATTTCTTCCTAGCTTAAAGAGAGGCATATTGCTGTCATTTATACATATTATCTATTGAATGAAATGTTTTCCATCATCTTTTACTCATTTTCAATCCTCTTAGTTTCTGCTCTAAAGTTTTATCTACTTTAACTCTGCTACCTTGGTCGATATTGGGTACCTAATATTTGTGGGTTCCTAATGTGTCCATCAAATGCATGAAAATGCAAAGGATCAACTGTACATACTATGTGTCAGTCTCTCTAGGTGTACAGAAAAAGACGTGGTCCTGACCACACCTTACACTTTGGGGAGATTATAACCAAAGAAATGGGTACTTATTTATCTGCATCTCCCTCTTTGAAGGGAAAAGTACACTGAACCCAAACTTGACATAAGATAAACCAGAGGAAGAAAAAAGGGCCTTGCAGCTTAGGCTGAAGTAAAAACACGTGAAAAGGCCCAGGGGTAAGAGAGAACAAGATACTTTTTAGGCATGGTAAGCAAAAGGTTCCTCAGGAAGGGGAAAGCGAAGGCAGAGAAGCAAGTGAATGGATATACAAATGAGTGAATAAATAAATGGTGAAACATTTTCTTAGCTGAACACTTGTCTGCTATTCATAATTTAAGATACTTAAAATTCAGTCTTACCTTTCTGCAAAACCATTTTGCCTGACCCAGCTCTCATTGAAGGCCTTATATCTCTAAATTTCCCCTCTCTCTCTTATTCAAATTCTCTCTAACATCATTTTCTGTTTCCACTTAGATTCATTTCTGTGAAAATAGATAACTTATTGAAGACAGATATTATATTTTAGTGACTGGCTAATGGGAAAGATAAATTGAATCTTCCTTTGGTCTTCCCAGATTTTTCACAATTCTAAGAAGAATGTGAATCTGAACACTCTAAAATGTACAATCAGTTACATGCTAGAGTAGAAATCAGCATTTGTTTTATGCCTGAGAGGTGCCAAGCACTGCACAAAATGCTCTCAATGCAGAAGTGAGACAATATCTATGCAGCCAGGCAGCACACACACAGACAAATAACACTAGCAAGTGGCAAGTGCTACAGCAGGTGTGGGAACTCAGCCCCATAGGAGCTCATAAAAAAAGAGGATTCTAGAAAGGGAGCCCAGAGACATATACCAAAGGCTTCGTGAGAAATGGCAGCCAAGCCATTAAGAATGAACAGGCCAGGCACAGTGGCTCAAGTCTGTAATCCTAGCACTTTGGGAGGCCGAGGCGAAAGGATTGCCTGAGTCCAGGGGTTCTAGACCAGCCTGTGTGACTTGGTGAGAGCTCGTCTCTACAATAAATCAAAAAATTAGCTGAGCGTGGTGGCACATGCCTGTAGTTTCAGCTACTTGGAAGGTTGAGGCGGAAGGATCACTTGAGCCCAGCAGGTGGAGGCTGCGGTGGCTGTGACCGTGCCACTGCACTCCAGCCTGGGTGACGTAGTGAGACTCCAACTGAGAGAGAGATAGAGAGAGAGAGAGAGAGAGAGGAGAGAGAGAGAGAGAGAGAGAGAGAGAGAGAGAGAAAAGAAGAAAGAAAGAGAATTATGAGTAGTGTGTGCCTTTGTGGTCATGAAGAAGCATCAAGCATTCAATGAGGCAGAGGCAAGGTGATTTTCAATGATCTCTCCTCACATTTTTTTTTTCTTCCTTTGGGTTAGCAACAGGCAAATGGTATAATGTAACATCAGCACCCCCACTATACCCTTGGGGAACAGAAAAAATTAGATGTACTCTAAGGACATTGAATAGTAGAAAAATTTTGTTATCCTACTTATTTGGAATGCAAGCAAAGAGCTATAATTAAATAATAAAGATCTTGGATGGCTAAGTCCATAGTACATCTCTGATACTGCTTTGCCAAAACAAAGAAACAAACAAAAATGAAATAAACTTTTCCTTTAGTAAATAAAAATAATAAATGAGGCTGCTAGTGCCCTATGATTCTAACAGAACTAGAGTCCAGGCTTAAAAAAAACACACACATTTAATGCAAAGGATGACCCATCTCCAAACAATGGCTTGATTACAGTGCCCTGGTTTCCAAAAATGATCAGAATTGTCAGGATCCATTCCAAAAGTTGATATCCACTTTAATCAGAGGTCTGAACCTAGGTGTGGTACAGTTTTCTGCATCTTTATCCTTTTCAGCAATTAGGATAATCTGGATGTAGGGGCTGGCAGGGATGAATCCACCTGAGTCCCTCAAGTGATTGAGCTCATCAAGTAAATGTACAGAGAGAGCTAAGCCAAAGGTTTTATAGAAATCTCCTGTAGCTCCGCTAGGGCCAAGAACTTTCTCTTGGGGAAGATTTTTAATTACTTCATCTATTTCTGAAAGTAAAGGGGAATCAAGCAATTCCCTAGTCTTCTGCAAATCACCTAGACAACTTGGAAGGAATGAGAATTGACTGTTTATCTGTTCATGATATTGGGTTCTAATTTCTGTATCACTCTTCATCCTATTTCTGAAATAACTTACTAAGGAGCCCTGGGCCTGTATTTGTCTTTTTCTCCTTTGGGCACCTAACTCCCATTATAGTTTTGAGTTTATTGTCAGAGCTCAGCAGCCAGCATAGCAATCACTGGCTCTCGTCCTCCCACTGGTGTAGGTACTGCCTAGCTGAGTGATAGATATCTTCACTTTATGGGTTATGAGTGAGCTCAGAGCCGCTGGGGTAGAGGAAAAGTTTGCTTATAACTTTTGGCAGAGGTGATCCTCCAAGTCTGGGTTTTGCCTTTCTTTCCTAGACAGGTTTCCTCAATAAGCCTTGTTCATGTATATTTTTATTGACTAAGAGAATCAGAGTCACAAAAATGAAACAGGAAAGGACAGCTTTGTCAGGACACGTTAAATCTGCAAAGGAAAAAAAAAGTCATCATAAATCTTTTGGGGAATAGGTGGGTATGAGTAAATCCAAAAATGAAATGTAAATTTAAAAATTTCACACCAATAGAAATATTTTAAATTTGACTAATTTGTGGCATCCAATATATTTTATGATAATTTTGGAAATAGACCAGGTAATCTATTTTACCAAATCTACTTCCCATTCATCTGAAGACCCAGAAAGTCTCATGTAATAAAAACTTTATCTTGCCAAAAAGAAATTCTGTATAATAAGTTAGAAGGAGTTTTTCAGGTGATTGTTTTAAGTAATATAACTTCAGAAAAGTCTTTTAAATATATCTTTAACTAAATTTAACACTTTGTCAGCCACATTTGCTTTTAAAAATTTCCAAGTTTGTCTTACTTTTAATTCTGTTTGTTTTTTTTTTTTTTTGAGGTTCAAAATTAGCCTTTTTTATGTAGCCAAATCTATTAGTCTTTTTCTTTATGCTTCCTTCTTTTGGTCTTAAACTTTGTAAGACTTTCCCCATTGTGAAGTCAGACAAATGTACAACTATAACTCTTCCATTCTTTTATATTTTACATTTCATTTTTTAAATGATAAAAATGCTTAATATCATTTACAATTAAAATAAATTATTATTTATTTTTCTGTTTATCATGCCACTATTCTTATACTAAAAACTTTTTTCATTTGCACTTCTGATAAAATCTCCACTGAAATAGAATAAATAAAAGAGACAGAATTTAAAAAGTCTTTAACTGATTTATAACTAGATCTAAGTCTAATCAATATATAACTTCACAAGACACTCACATGCATTTGTATAGGTTTTCCCCCTAAATAAGCTAATGATAAGATTTGTGGTCCTCTTAATTTAAGATAATCTACTGTCCAAAATATCATTCTCTATTTCAAAAATGTAGGCCAGCATTCAAATATTTCATAGCACTTCATAAGTTTTATTTATTGTCAATTCCATTTTTAAAAGTCACCTTTCAATATTCAAACTTAACCTCTTAAAATCATGTTCCATTTTACATTTTAAGTTTTTTATAATTATCTAGACATTTAAGTTTAAACTGTACCCACCAACTCTTCAACTATTTTTATGATCATTATTAACAAAATTAATTTAACAGAATTATATTTTTAAAGTAAAGTTCAATGAGCCTCTTCAGATACTTGGCATTGGGCCTCCAAAATTTGTTCTGTATTTTCCAAGTTGTTTAGACAGCAACTTGATCAACATGGTAATTTTCTGGAAACTCTCTTCTTATTATAGTTGATTATTTTTAATTAACTCAAATTTAGTTGCTAATCTGTTATAATCCTTAGTGATGCATGGAGCAACCATGTCTTTTTCTAGTAAGCAAGCATCAACAGTGGAATTTCTGGGCTCTGGGCTCCTTTTTAGACCTAGAAAAGCACTAATTATTTGTCCCCCTGGGTGCAGAGAGGGAAATTAAAAACCTTGTAGTACACTCCTTCATAAACTTGGAATTTTGCCCTCCAGAAAAGACCTTGAAATTGAAAGGTTGTAGGGTTTTTGCTGACAATGCCAGTTTATAGTTCTGATGGCCAATATCCTAGATTTTTCCAGATACGTCTCATTTAAAATATTCTGTCCTCTGGCATGACCATATGTCTTTAATTTTAGTTCAGAAAATATGATCATTACTGTCTAACTTATCATCAGAACATATCCCTAGAGTATAATTCCCCACAAAATCTGTCTTTCCAGAAGCATGTAACACTTGGTAATTTATAGAAATCCACTAAGTTGAAAGAAAGTAGAAATCCCAATGTACTTCTAAGTAAGATAGCCCTTGCTCATCATAGAACTGCCTTGAAACTCGCAAATTTAGATGCTGTGTAACAATTATAATTTACATCCATGGAACATATTGATCATAGAGCACTATCAGTTTGCCTGAACCTCACCCCTCTTTGAGGCAGATATTATTGTTTTCATCTACAAAGAAACATACTACTTAGCTGTAGCAACTATGTCTTTGGATTTGACCTCTGCTCTTCCCACTCATTACTCCTCCACTGCCCCATGGTTCTTTCTGAATTATACCTTCACCTTTTTGGGTATTGTCAACAATGATAATGCCCATACAGTGACCCTCTCCCGGAGCATGAAGATTGCGTAAATAGCTGGCCTAGTGTCTGCATAATATTTCATTCAAAATAACAATTCAAATCCACACTCTGACAATAGACAGATCTTGTTTTGAGTTTCCATAATGGAAAACGGATACGGGTTTTACATTGTTCTTCACATAGAAAAGCTTCTTTGAATTTCTTGATAGCTACAGCTCCCCTCCCCTAGAGTTTTAAATTCAAAGCTCCTGCTAAAATCACCTCCTATCCTTTACCACCTCCGCTACCCCAGATTCTCCATGTTGTCTTTTTATTGCCTTTCTCTTTGACCCTTCACCTCCTCCTCTTCTGTCATTCTTTACCATGGCTAAAGGTTTTTTCACCAACTGACCCCAGTGAGCTACTCTAAGTTACCTAGAGTACCCAGAATTTCCTCCGACCACCACCCTCACCTTGTTTATTATAGAAGGAACCCCATGTAGATTCCTGGGAAGTATCACTCTTTTCCCACTCTTAGAGATTTTCTCCTGAGAAAAATCTTGTTTAGAATCCCACCTCAATAACAGTGGAACTTTGCAGGAGGAAGCAAAGAGAGGACATTTGGCACATGGAAAGCAGTTATTTTACGTCACACCCTGATGGACAGTGACTATAAAAAGAGTGCCATTAGATTTAAATTAATATTGGTCCAATTTAAACACCTACCAGTTGTGTGAGCTTGGGCATGTTGTTTATTTTCTAATTACCTATATCAGTACTCATAAGACCGTTGTGAGAATTAAAGACAATGATGTATGTTATGTGCCTGGTACATGCATAGGTAGGTAATCAAGTGTATTTTTATAATGCCATAAAATAGATTTTCCAAAAGAGGTTACAGTTTTTCAGAGATTAAATATTTGACCCAGGTCACAAAGCTAGTGAGCAATTGGGAGCCAAAAAGAGACCTCAGTCTCTAATAAACAATAAAGTGACCAGGAAAAGGGTTTTTGTGCCTTGTTCATTTGGTGTAGTGGGTCTTCAAAAGTGAAATTTTCACATGGGGATTTAATTTTTGTCAAGGGTATGTTCTTCTGCAACCTCACTGAGATGTTTTAATTTGAGTTTAGCTCAGTGATTCACATGTTTGATCATCAATACTACTTCTGGTCTCCCACCTTCCCCATGACAACAAAACACACACATTCACCTATAATAGAACAACTGAATTGAGTTTTTTTTTGTCATAGTTCTGCTTTATCTGATAGTTTGAAAGTGATGATTGATCAGCCCAAGCAACTTGGCGAGACCTCGTCTCTAAAATAAATAAAAAAAATTAGCCGGGCATGTTAGAGTGAGCCTGTAGTTCTGGCTACTTGGAAGGCAGAGGCGGAAGGTTCGCTGGAACCCAGCAGATCGATGCTGGAGTGGCTGTGAGTGTGCCACTGCACTCCAACCTGGGTGACAGAGTGAGATTCCAACTCAAAAAACAAAAAAAGAAAGAAAGAAAGTTAAGACTGGACATTTAAAAAAAATAATTATAAGAACCTTTCATTTCAACTGAAAAGAAAGCAATCATTTCATCTGAACTGCTGGAAAATTCTAGTGTCTATTTAATACCTAAAATAAGAAAATTTATAAAATGTCCTTGCTTGACTTAACTGTCTTCAAATATGTTTATTGTTAGTATGTATACTTACCTCATACCATTTCTATTTGTGTGAATCAACCTCAAAACGCCTTGTGTATTAAGAATCCAATTGACAATTATTTTATAAAGACTATTTGTTGCTAAACTCATTGACATTTATGTTTTCTGTAAGCACAAAGCAAGGCAACCTTGACTGGGAGCATGATTTTGGGATGCAATTTAAAATTCATTGACCTCTTCTATTGAATGTGCTTCTACCAACACTCCAAGTTTTTGATCAAGAAAAGAAAAAATTAGTCTTTGGCAAACTTCAAACAGGTAATGTTTGGCTCCACTGTCTTCAACTCCCTCTCTCTGGCAGAATCACCTGAGTCTCAAGTCTTGCTACTTCCAGATTTGGACATAAAGCCCACCTTAACTTTTGAAATCAATGTGAGCTGGCACATTTTTCTTCTCTGAAAGCAAGATTTTATCATTATATGAGAATGTTCATAATATTATACTCTTTTCTGGACTATTTGATTTTGAAAAGAAGACAACAAAAAGATCTATTTAATTCAAATAATGGCTGGTACCAAAAAAGACTAAGGATTTTGAAAGCATTACAGTTTAAAAGGAATCTTGCGTTTGTTATCACATTTATTCTTCTGGGTACCCTTATGTAGATAGTGTTACTAATATTCCTTTATTCCCTTTTTTTCCAAATAAGAATACTAAGATCCCAGAGGCAAAAAGTTGTCTATGTGACCAAACAGTTCAAACATAAATCTCACACAGACCCTCTGACCTCAAAAACATATTTTTCTCACTATACTGGCCAGCTTTCCCTCTCATGAACACCACCCACTCTCAGACACTAATGGGTGTAGCACAGAAGAAATTGACACAAGATGATAAATGAATTGCTTCACAGACAGGAGAAAATTGTATTTTGGTATCATTCATAGTATATCCATCCAAGAGTAACTTCATTGCACTGAAATCTGAAAGTAGCAAGACTTGAGACCCATGTGATTATGCCAGAGGGAGATAAAAAGTACAAGATGGCATGCAGGATAGAGATTTCTTTTGGTCTGCAGGGAAGGTATTTTGAGCAGGTTCTAGATTCACCTGGAAGAAATAGAAAACTGACATACCAAAGCAGTGCCTACTCTCAGGTAGCTTGATTTCAGAGATTAGAAGCTGGGATGTGATCAGGATACAGATTGACCTATGAAACAGTTTTGAGAAATGAATTCAATTTCTCTCTTTTCTTCCTCTTTATTCCTTAATATATACTCTTTATGATAAAATAAGTATTTTTTAAAAAAATTCTAGTGGAATTTTATTATAAAATTACTACAAACACAATACAAAAATTTTCAGGTACAGAAAAGTAAATACAAAGTACACAATTCATCTTATGTACCTGTACCCAAAGATAATTACAGTGAACACACTGATGTATATTGTTCCAGCAGTTTTTTTTCTTTTAAAATGGTATCACTTAACATCTACTGCTATATATACAATTGTTTTCCCTTAGTATCGAGCACATTTTTCACTTATAAATAATTGTGTAAAATTGATTGAATATATGGTCCAAGTTTTTTATGCCTCCCTGCATCCATGCTCTTTTGGTTGTACCCTCATACACACTGAATCTGAGCTTACTTGTGTGACTTACATAGTCCAGTGGCACTGTAGCTAACTTGCAGCAAGCAGAGGCAGGCATGAAAAAACAACAAACCCACACATTTCTCCTTCCACTCTCTTGTAACTTTGACACATTCATGAGAATGTGCTTGGGCTAGCCAACTGGAGGATGATGCACCTGCTGGAGAATGGTGGGCACTTCCACCTCAGCTAATAGCCAATAGCCCACCATATGCAGATATGAGCCCAAACAAGAAGAGTAGCAGAGCCTGGATCAAGTCAACAGAATTTCCTAGCAGTCCTGTATCTAAACTGAGAGACAAACAACTAGGATTTGGGGTTGTCTATCATGTAGCAATAGTTGAATGATACAACATCTCATAATAGATAGACACACACACACACATACATGTATGCTAGATTTACTCTTGACCTCCTATTCTTCTTTTTTTTTTTTTTCTGGAGTGCAGTGGCATGCTCACAGCCACCCCAGCATTGACCTCCTATTATTCTATACTTATCAACCAGAGTGGCCTTCTTAAAATGAAAATCATATCATGTTATTTCCCTTCCTCATTGTTTTGGAATAAAATCCAATCAATTTGGCATAAGCCCTGATGAGATGGCCCCTGCAACTTGTCTCACTTCATCTCTTGGGTCTTCTCCCTCTTGCACCACACTCCAGTCACGATCTTTTTTAAAAAGTTCTTTCTTACTTCTAAGCCTTTGATTAGGATGTTCTCTCAATATGGAACATTTTCTGTATGCTACTGCTCATTCTATGCCCCTGATTCTAAATATCTTCTACTCAACAGAATTTTGACGTTATCTAAAGAAGAGTTCACACCACCAATTATTCTCATCTTTAAATACTTTGTTATTTCTCTCTTAGCACTTGCCACAGTAGTAATCACTTCATTTAATTGATCACTTACTTGCTTCCTGTCTATCTTCTCTTCTTGGTCATAAAATCAATGAGTGAACAGGAGCCATGTTAGTTTTGTCCATCATAATATCTCCAATACCTATCTCAATATCTGGAAACCTGTGGATTCAACTTATTTGTGTTTAATGCATATGAGATTTATACCATAATTCATCAAAACAAGTCCCTATTTTTGAGATATGGACTGTTTTCACATGTATATTTGCCACATGTATAATTCAAGGTTTTTAAAAATTAATAAGAAAGAAGAGAAATCCAAAAGAAAATCAGAAAAGTCCTTGTACAGGCAATTTCATTCACAGAATAAGAAATACAACCAAAAACATATAAATAAATGTGCTATCTCATCAGAAATGCAAAGTAAAACATTATGTAAAGCATGATATACTCTCAATTGTACTTTGAAAAAAAATAGAAACTAGTGCTACAATTCAAGACACAAATATAAGTGGATATAAGTTTTCTGGAGGCTTTAAGGACATGTATATCAAATGTATGAAAAATGTGCAATTCTTTGAGTTTGTAATTCCACTCTGGGAAGTTGTCCTAAAATAATGACAACACAAAGGGTACCTGGTCCTTTACCAGGGTAAGTGAGGGCTGGTTGGAAACCCAAAGATCACCTACATGATTGTGTAGTTAATCCTTATTTGTACTCCACATCTCTATAATAAGATAAATTTAAAAAATAAATAAGGCTGAGCTTGGTGGCTCAGTCTGTAATCCCAACACTTTGGGAGGCCGAGGCGAGTGGATTGCCTGAGTCCGCGGGTTGGAGACCAGCCCCGGCAACTTGGTGAAACCTCGTCTCTACAATAAATAAAAAAATAGCTCGGCATGGTAGTGGGTGCCTGTAATTCCGCCTACTTGGAAGGCTGAGGCGGAAGGAGTGCCATAACTCAGCAGGTCGACCCTGGAGTGGTGGTGAGTACCACTGCACTCCAGCCTGGGTGACAGAGTGGACTCCAACTCAAAAAATAAAAATAAAAATAAAATAAAATAAACATATGAGATAAATACAAATTTTTGTATAATCAACAACAAAAAGAAAATAGTACTGGACAGTTATTATCATTGTGAACCTTTTCTTTCTTTTTTTTTTCCTTGAGTCAGAGTCTCACTCTGTTGTGCAGGCTGGAGTGCATGCTCACAGCCACTGCAGCATCGATCTGTTGGGCTCAGACAATACTTCCATCTCAGCCTTTCAAGTAGCTGGAACTACAGATGCACGCTACCATGCTCGGCTTATTTTTTCATTTATTGTAGAGATGAGGTCTCACTAAGTTGTCCAGGTTGGTCTTGAACCCCTGAGCTCAGGCAATCCTCTCACTCGGGTTCCCAAAGTGGGATTATAGACTTGAGCCACCGCACCCAGCTGTGAACACCTTTTCATGTACTCCTGGAGTGACACTCAAGAGTCTGCCCTGCTCTTGCACTGCCAACACTGAGCAGCCCAACAGATGATGTATGAGGATACTATGTGGCAGCTCTCACTGTTTTTGTGTGCATGTATTTATATACTGAGAGTCCTTTTTTTTTTTAGAACATAAGTTTTATGATGCATTCTTACATTTGTTAAGCCTCCTTTTTGTATTTTGTAGGGAAAAAATTCCATTGTCCCACTAATGATTACCCACGTCCCACAATCTCCTAAAGAACAAGTCACTTGGATAATATTGAAATGCATAATAGGTTCAGTTCCATCAAACAAAACTTAATTACTCAACCTCTTAGAGCCTCAGACTACTTAATGGGGATTTAAGAGTGATATTGCATATGAAATTGCTTTGTAAATCATAGTTGACGGTTTTACTAAAGTTTTTGTGGTTAATTCTTCTACATTAAGTCTCTAATGTCTTATTTTTACAATATTATTAAGGACCCTTGTTATACTTAAATGTTGTTACATCCCATAATTCAGCCCGTGGCCTTCTTTTATTTTTATACTATATATAATTATTAAGCTTATTTTATCTACTGTAATATTTTTAAACATTACTTATTGTTACTGATGGCTCCCAATTCCATTCACCATCTTTCTATATTCTCATTCTATTCTTTTCTTCTAGGCATGGATATGAGATTGTCCTTCCCCATTCTTTTGAAATTGTACCTGGAAGTGTGACATGCTTTGACCAGAGAGCTTTGACCAGAAGAGATGTGTGACTTCCAGGAAGAAGTCCCTAAAAGACAGTGTGCAATGTTAACCAAGTTCTTTAACCTTCAAAGACAAGCAGCACTCTGATTGGCGAAGGCTCTTTCATCTAATGTAAGGGAGTCAGGACTAGACGAATATGTACCATGAGCAGGAAATAAAACTGTTGCTTTTAAGACACTAATATTTTAGAGATGTTTGTTACTGAAGCATAACATAGATTGCCTGACTATACTGCCTCAATTTCAATTTTGATTCAGCCTGGACATCTGTACTTTGATGTTCCACAGGCAAAGTAGAATTTACATTTATATCTAAATCTCATCATCCTCTGGTGTCGTCCATATTTGTTATGACACTATTGTTCAGTTAGTTGTCCTAGGATTCATGTTAGCTTTTCTCTATCACATCCATATCTAACCAATTATAGAATCCATTCATTCTAGCTCCTAAATACCTTTCTATGAACTCCACACTCCATTTTAACTGGTGCTGCCTTTGCTTATGCCACATTTATTATAAATTCATCTGTTTCCAGTTCTTCAGTTTGCCACCCTTCCAGTCTGTCCCTCACAAAACAACAGCAGAATTAAGCTTCCTAAAACATGAAATTAATCATATGACTTCCTTATCTAAAATGATACAATGGTTTTCTTTTTTTATTCAAAATTAAGTCTGAAGATGTAGATGGTATACAAAGTTCTTCAAACTGTTATCTCTGGCTACCTTTCAAGGCTTCTTGCCCTTTCACACACAGACTCTATGCTCTAACTCTACTGAACTCCTTGGATGAATTTGCCCTACTATTTCCTAGATTTATGTCATTTTCTATGCTTTTCTCTCTGTCCATGAAACTCTCCCACCCTGCCCCACCCCATCATACTCTTTATCTACCTACCAGTTTGTAGTCAGCCTTCAATACTAGACTCAACCAGCGCCTTCTCTATAAAATCTGTTTGAACTATATCTCCTCTGCCCTGTATCAGGTTAAGCATTTTTTAAAGTATGTTTCAAACCAATCCTTCAACAAGTATTTTTGAGTGCCTACTAATATGTGTTTATAATATTTTAAGAAATAGGAAAGAGGATTCATCTGCTAGCAAACACAACTTTAACATATTACAATTCATTTGTGTATCTGTCTACTCAAGTAGACTATAAACCATGCCAACAATGGCAAGGGCCATTTCTGATTAATCTTTGTATTTCAGAAATAACCACTCCATAGGAATAGCTAGTTAAAAAGCAATATTTTAAAATTTAGATCAAAGGGACTGAATAGTAAAACAAGTAACATGAAATCAGAAGAGATCAAAAGAGTTATAAGGAACATAATTCTTTAATGTACTTATTAACTAATTCCTCTTTCTTGTCTCTGTTCTTAAATATCTCTGTGTCAAGTCCTTCACACTGGAGTATTCAGAAGACAATTCTGCAGTTTAGCCACTTCTTGGCGGGTAGGCTGATTTCTCTTGAAAAGGAATGGAAAAGAAATTCACCGATGCATGTTTTAATAGAAAAATGTTATATGTATCTTTGTAAGCTCTAAATATTTTTAAATCATCATTCATCTTTGAGCTCTCAAAGAAATTTGAAAACTAATACTATTAGCTATTTTTAGGCTGCAATTAATGGCACTACCTTTAAGACTAAAATAGAATTCATTTGGAGTAACTCCCATACATCACAATCTATCAGTGCAGTATTTTCATTCTCTGGATAGAAATAAGGTGCACTACTTAGTACCCAAGGCAAATAAATATCAAAACAAAACAACTCTAAATTGGTAAAGTTGCTGAGACTTTCTCTATATCACCACTGATTTCTACCTGACATCCTTTCCAATAAAATTTGAGTGAAGAAGAAGTTATAGATGCTGACAGCAAGCTTCAAGAGAAAAGTTAGGTAGAATAGCCTTTATATTTTGGAAGGCAAAATACATGGAGCTATATTCATCTAACTTCTTCTGTCAGAATTGAGCAGGATTGGTAGGGGTTGGAGATAGTAAATATTTAACTGGAAAATGCTACCACAAATTCTCATTATGACAAAAGACAAGATGATATGTATATTGAGTTGATAAATGATATTCCACAACTTCAAGATTAAAACAAACAAACAAAAAATTACCCCAGCTAGATTCGATGGGGTCTCAGATCTCTCATTCCCATCCCTCACCCGTCAGTGTTCCAAAGAGGTGATCAGACACCATTCCAACTACTAAATTTTTGCAACTGGTGGCATGAAATGCTTTTCAGAACACTGTCACCAAGGTGATTCAGAAATTTAATTCATCATATCTAAAATGCTTTGTGATTTAAGGTATCTCAAAATATGTCTTCCCTCCAGTAAGAGTGATAAGAAAAGAAATGTATTTGCATGACCAATTATCTGACTTTAGATATTTTTATTTCTTAAAATTTATTTTTTAAAAAGACAGCAGTAAAATGAAGTAAAATAGCCATTTTAAAAGGACAATTTTGGTAACATATTATTTGTGATTGAGACTAACCTATCTTAATACATCTTCTTATTTACTTTTAGTAGCAATTAATCACAAAGGAAATGCTAGTAAAAAAGACAATGTGTGTATATACATTCACATATGTACACATATATATGTGTACATATGTGAATTTTATAATAGTTTTGAGCTATAACCTGCTGGTGTCTATTTTTAATAGTTTTGAGCTATACCCTGCTGTTGTCTATTCAAGAAAATAAATCTCATAGTAAAAAGTCTTTGAGAGTATTAGGACAGCCTATAGGAAAAAAGCACAAGCTATAATGATCAAATTGCCTATCCAAGAAGGATCACAGCCTAGAATAGAAGAAGAGAATACTGTTGTTTAGCAAAGACACGTTTTATCATATTTTAAATTATTAAATTATTTTTCAGCATATTAGAAAATAATAATCATTTCCTTTCAATCATCTTGGATGCTCACAAGTATTTTACTCGCAGAAGACTTAATATCACCACTACCTCTCTGGGTTCAAGGTTGTTTACCTTTTAAAACAGAAAGCTTTAAAGCTTGTGTTTGGAAAGGAATGCACTTGTACTTGTTTAAGCATTTCTCCTGAGAAGTTATGATTGTGGTACAGCCTCCTCACCAGCCTGATTCCCAAACTCATGGCTCCAAGTCTGTGGTTGTTATTGAGTTTTCCCATAGACTGTCGGTGAACAATGTGTTATCAATGGAGTTCTACTTAGAGATAAAAGAAGGAAACACTTCCATGAGAATTCTAAGAGCCACTAGGAGACACAATAATAATCTACATTTTTGAAAGATTACTACATTCTATCAAATAATAAAATTTCACTCTGAAAATCAAACCACAGAGAGGGTAGATAATGGAACTATTATGTAAACAGTAAGGCTCACTACCTATTAGAAAGAGTGAGGCATTTGATTTTGAGCTGTGCAGGCCTCACTATATATATATACCCAGATTACCTGGATAAAAAACATCAACTTCCTACTTTCCTTCACCTATTTAAATAACTTTTGAAACATTTATAGAAAAAAATTAAAAACATTTGTATCATTAAAATGTCCAAGTACAGTTCAAACTGATTTTAGGTGACTTTTCTAAACATTTTGTAATATGTATTTGGTCTCATCAAAAATGGTAACAAAAATAATCAGTGTTGGAAAATGATTCAGAATAAGTCTCTTGTTTTTCTCCATGTCTTACAAGTGAGGTATGACTTCCTTTTGTTGATGGTGTAGGGTGAACAGTCTTAGAAAACAGAGATAATAGCTTCCTTAGAGAAAAACACAGGTCTGCTTACCGCCGAATATAAGACATTAGGGTTCTTTAAACTCTGTTCCTTTCCTGAAATGAAACCCACTGTTTGTGGACATCATCTGACTCTCTAGAGCTTGGAGAAGCCAGCCCAGAAATGCTGATATTCTGGATACTGCTAATGCTGTGAGTTCCTTTTTCCCTGACCCAGGAATTGCATGTTAGCTATCAGTATCATGAAATGTGTCAGGCAAAACTGTTGGCTTACAAGTAATGTAAAATCTCAGACTCTTCACTTTCCTTGACAATTAAATGTAGCACACTGAGGATGAGCCTCCAACAAGACGAGCGGTACTTAGTATAAGTTAATAAAAAACATATCACATTAGTGGACTAGAATAGGAGTCAGGAAACTTTTTCTTAAAAATCCAGATAGTCAATGTTTTAGATTTTGCAAGCCAAACATTCTCAAGTCTGTTGTATGGCATAAAAGCAGCCATAAACACTACCTGAATGAATGAGAATGGCTGTGTTCCTGTAAAATTTTATTTATGCACTGACATTTGAATTTTACATTTTTACATGTCATGAAATATTATCTTTTTAAATTTTATTCCAATCATTTCAAAACTTGAAATCCATGATTAGTTACAGGCTGTACAAAAGCAAGTGTCAGACTGGATTTGGCTCAAGAACCATAATTTGCCAACCACTGGATTTTAAAAAGATTGCCAAAAACTTTGAAAAAAATAAATCTATTAGTTTGCTTTTTGTTCCAGTTGATCTGGTACGATCACAGGCAAGTGCATGGCTTGGGACCAGAAATTCTTTTGTGTGCAGAATTTTCTGTAACTTGGTCCTTCACTTTCCCACTTCAGCTTTGTATGATGCTATATTTACCTGTTGTTTTATTGTCTGGTGTGTAGTACATGAATGCTCAGAAAATGTTACACTAAAGGGACATCTACTAGCACCTAACATTTAGATAGCCTTTAATCAGTAATGATTTAATTATTTTTACATTAATCTTACATATATTCTGTAGGCTGATTTTACCCTAGTTTTCCATGAAATCCTCTCACAGGTAGGCATCATACCAATGATTAGTTTCTAATATCCCACAAAGCTTCATGCTTATAAAGAACAGAATTTAAAAACAGGGTTTTTTTTAATCATATTATATTACATTTTATGATTTACTCAGAAGCCAAAGATCATTTGAACCACTTTGATAACTTAAAGGAAGCAACTAGACCAGTAACTGGCAGCTAGTATGAGTCCAATAAGTGTTGGCTATTATAATTAATGTTATATTTTTCTTGGAGTTTGACCAAAATTCACCTGAACCAAGTCATACAGACATTCCCACATCTTTCATTATTTACACAAACATGAAAGAAAAACATGCACTAATTTACATAATGCTAAAAGCTGAATTTGGATTGATACTTATGTGAAAATTGCTTTGGTAGAAATGGATAACTTTCTTCTCAAAGGAAATAGTTTATAAATAATTAACAAACTTTGAATGAGTGAGTGAGTAGAACTGTCGCAATAAACTTGACCTTGAATTCCACTAGCTAAACCAGAATGTAGGCTCCAGAGGGCAGATTTCACATAGATAATAATACAGAATAGCTGTGCTTTACTTCTCTCTTTAAATTATGACGCATTTTTTTCATCTTGAACATGCATTAGTGAATGACCGAACAGAACAAGACCCCACAGTCTGACCCTAATCAGCACAAAATAATATTCCTGAGTGAATATGTTACTTAATTTGCTGTATAATAACCACTGGGCAATACCAAACTCTCAAGTAAACACTCAGCTTTGCATTCTTCACACAATTGCCTTCAATCCAGACAGCATTTTTGAGCCAGAACTTAAGATTTTCTGCAGGTCTAAAAGAAATCTCTCCTTTGTAAATCAATGTTAGTCTAATAGCATTAACAATTTGCCAAGAGGAGAATGATAACCCTATTGTAGCTTGGTTGACAACAAATACTTTCATAATTTCTCAGGAACTATTTCCTGTTGATCATTAAAAGCCAAATTTTGAGTCACTTCCCCCTCTGGATTAAATAAATACTATTAGTTTTTCAACTGTGTACAGTAAATATGGATTTCAAGACTTGTTTGTCTGCATTTCTTAAAACATTTATGAACATTGAACAGATGAATTTGTTTTAAGCATATTTTTTCATTTGAACACTTTTCCCAATGGTTTTTAATATGGATACTGTTCATCACATATTGAATAAAGCACTTTTACTTTATTTAATGTCTTGACCCAAATCACATTGTCTCTATAAATATTTTACAGTCTGTGCGCAACAAAAGCATGATTACCAAAGTCATGTCTGCACTTGTAGGTAATATACCATAAAAAATGGATTATTTTTCCCTTCTCTTGTTTTTGAAAGAGGGAATTGGTGCCTGCATTGCCCAAGTGGCTTTTTTTTTTCTTTTTCTTTCTCTCTCTCTCTCTCTTTTTTTTTTTTTTTTTAACACTAACTAGCTCCTTAGGGGTAAGATGTTGGAAACATGGGTCTGTGCCAAGTTACTCTCTCTATAAAATTCACAAAAGAATAAGAAAACATTGCTCACTTTACTTCTTTCCAGCTGCTTTTCCCTGAAAGAAAAAAATTGAGACTTCCATTATCCTGATAAATAGAGTGAAACTACTCCATGACTGATTGGAGAGAAGTTACACTGCTATTCAAAGGTACAAAATAAAAATTTGAACAATTCTTTCTTTAGAAAGTTAGTATCTCGCCTTCTTTTAGCACCTGATTTGTCATACATTTGAAAGTGGAGTATTTCATACAAGTATCAATACTTTGGAAATGTATTTTAAAAGATTTTAAAAGATAAGATAGTTTATAAATTCCAAAGATTACCTTTTGCTTTTACAGTATAAAAAGTGAAGATACACTCTAAACTCATAGTGAAAAGCACATATTTTGAGTAAATGGCATCAGTTTTTGTATGAGTGTTGCTTCTTTTCCCCACACCCTCCAAACCCCAGTGGTATAATCATTTATTTCTGTTTAATTTTTATCTACTGAGATAAGCTAAATACAGTTTATATAATTAATAAAGGGCTTCCCTAAGTTTCCAGGAACCAAGCAGCTTTTTCATAGAGAGATCACTTTAGCAATTGTCTTAATTAGTTAATAGTTAGTTCAGCCCAAGTAACGTTGACTAAATGGTTTTGAAAGAAATAGAGAAGTAGAATGACTACACATTTATGCGTTTATGCTTTTCCTATCAGCTCAAAATAAAATAGCTATGTTGCATTTGTATGAGATAACCTGCAAGTGTTTGTTTATGTATATAGAAAAAGCTTAGCTATAATATTTTACAAGTGATACCAACATAGCTGTTGGAAAATCTACATGAAAAACATCTCTAAAGTGCCTTACCACTGCAATTAAATTTGTGTAGTGGTTATCGTATGTGGCCTTCCCATCCCTTTCTTCTCATTACTTGTTTCCAAAAATAGGCACCACTTCTCTTAGAGGTGGGTTGGACACATAGATGAGGCAAAGCCTGGCCACAGTGAGAGCTCTAAGGGACAGGCACCAGTAACAATCCAGCTTGATTAGGATTGTTCCCTTGGGATTTTTTACACGCATGCTGACAGAAAAAAAATTGTATTTTCTTTGATGTTCAAGACACTGTAAAGATACAAGTTTGGAACTACCAATCACTGAATCCCCTACAGTGGTTTCAACCAGTCTGAGCAATTGAAACTGACATACAGAGAAACAAAGATGAGAAATGAGTCAAAAATTAAAATTAAAAAAAGCCTGATGGCAATTAAGTTCCAAATTCTATTTTTCCACACAACAAGCTCTACTCCTGACCTTCCTATAATCTGATCATGTGAAGCAACAAATCCTTCATTTTTGTTTAAGCATTTTTACTTGGATTTCACTTTTTTTTTTCAGAAAAAATCCCTGACCAATACAGCTGATAATGAATGAATATAATTAGTAGTCTCTGCCAGATGTCAATTTAGAAAGATTGAAAACACTCCTGGCCCAAAGCTCTCTTTCATCAGTTTGCTGTGATACTAGGCAAACTCTGAGATCCCAGTTCAAGCATAAATATCTTCTACAAGAAACAAGTATTAACAAGTGATTTCTGACTTCTGGTTTGAAGATGTCAGAATAAATAAATTTTGTCCTCTCCTTCTCTTGGAAATTGTCCCAAACAGTTAGAAGTTGTTTTATTTGTATATGCAAAAGAAATTTTTTTTTCTGTAAGGTTAAGACTGTCTAGGAAGAAGAGTGGAAACACAAACTCTATTTTAATCAAAGTAAATGCTATCTGTTGTGCCAAAATATAATCAATGAGAAAGGTAAAGATCAAGTAGAGGTACAGAAGGACACTTGCATTTACAGATTTCAAACAAAGAAAGGGACACTTGGTTATCCAAAATACTCAACATAGTTTGAAGAACAAAACAAGGAAGCAAAAATGTGTATTGCAGCAATGATATTGAGTGCATGGATTGCAGTTGCTAACTTGCTTGGACCCTTTGGACATGAAAAGTGTTAGCCAATGTTGAGCTGGGCAAAGTAAAGAGATGAACAGCCAGGCTATTTTTTCAGAAAGCTGTCTGTATGTGAGACATTATAGAGGAAAGTGATTCCAATCTGCAGCAGCCCTAGAGCTGCAAATGTTTGTTGGCTGAAAATAAATAAAGGGCAAGACAATTCCCTAATTCCTACACACGTGTGTGTGTGCACACACACACACACAGAGAATCAAGAATAGGACAAGAATACTAGTACAGAACACTTCTTTAGCCCCTTCCCAACATGAAACTCTAATAATCAATGATTCAGGAAAAATGTCAATAATTATAAAAATGACTAGTCAGCTAAAATTACTGAAACAATCTACATTAAAATATTATAAGTAAAATGACAGCCAAATGATACACAGGGATGCAAGGAATTGCTATTGAACAGATAAAATCTGACTAAATACATTTCCATGATCTCAGTAGAAGAGCTTAGGAAAGATAGTGTAAAATGATACAGGAAGAATAGATAAACACAATGCAGCAAAAGCTAAGAAATGGGAGGCAGAATTAAAACCAAAAGTCACATTCTAGGCAACATGAAAAAAAAAATAAGCACAGCTGATGATGCAATTAGATATGTGGAAGTTAGGAATAAAAAGTTGAACCAAAGTAGATGGAAATAACCCATAACTTTTAAATGATTAAAGAGAAAAGCCGGGCTCGGTGGCTCAGCCTGTAATCCCGTGCTTTGGGAGACTGGGGTGAGTGCATTGCCTGAGCCCGTGGGTTCCAGACCCGCCTGGGCAACTTGGCTAGACCTCATCTCTACAATAAATCAAAAAAAAAAAAAAAAAAAAAAAAGATTAGCCGGGTGTGGTAGTACGCGCCTGTGGTTCCAGCTACTTAGAAGGCTGAGGTGGAAGGATGGCTGGAGCCCAGCAGGTCAAGGCTGCAGTGGCCGGGAACGGCCACTGCACTCCAGTCTGGGTGACAGAGTGAGACTCCAACTCAAAAATAAAAAATAAAAAAATAAAAAATAAAAAATAAAAAATAAAATGAAGAAATAATAATATAACAAAGAATATTTAACATATCTATAATTGGTGATCCTAAAAGTGAAATCTGAACTAATAATATAGAAAAAAATGGCAAAGTTTTAATAAAATAAAACTTTCCAGAAAAAAAGGTTTAAATTTTAGAGGGAAAAAGCACACTATGTTTCAGAAGGGAGAAAAAATAATACAAATGATCATAGCTTGATAAAGTTACCAGACTTCAAAAAAGAAAGAATTTTTAAGCATCTAGGCAAAAAGATCAAACCATTTATATGAGAAATTCAAGTTAGCCTCAGATTTCTCCACAATAAACTACAACTTGGGAGAGAGTAGTACAATGACTTTAAGTCTTTAGAGAGTGCAATTATAGCAACTGATTGTGATTCTCCTGGCCTGAGAAAGGCCCTAGGAGTTTATGGGGATATTACAGTATTTTAGTGGTTAGTAAGGCGCTATGTAGATCAAAGTCACTTCTGGTTTCTGGACTTTTTTCTTGAAACACTCTATTGAAAAAAAAAAAAACGGACTATTCTCTCTTCATTTCCACCAACTACAATTTCAGACAGGATTTTTTCACCTGTTAGCTACAGGGAATAGACAAAAAGTATCTGCTCCTATTTAAGACTGACGCTTATATTTCTACACCGAATTCTAGCCCTGCCCCCTTATATTCAAGGTTTTTGCTCTTGCAGATATATTTTTTTGCTCATCATTTTTCCCTTTCTACTTGTTTATCTCATCAGTAGAGCATACTGTCATTTTTCTCATCTGCAATTACTTTCTTACCTCCATTTCTCTTCCTCAATCCACTTGCCACATATATATATATACCCCCCCCAAAGCCAGTGAAATCTCTCTGACCAACTCCACCTTGCCAGTTTCAATAATCTGTCTGCTTTTCACATTATATCCTTTTGCTTAACAGAAAAAAACTGTAGGGTTTATAAATTTTATACACTGTTTTGGATTTACTGGAGTTGAATAGATTTAAGTGCAGTAACCTGGAACAATACCTTTTTAAGAGCTCTATAGCCTTCAAAATAATCTCCACAAAACTTCAAAATGATCTTTCTAAGACAAACCTAACCTTGTTTCTCTGTGTGGAAAGTCCTTGGTCTGCTTGGAAAACTTCTATTCATCCTATAAAGGACAACACAAACATTAGCTCTTTTGGGGTATTCCCTACATCAAACTATACCTCTCTCACTCTTTTTGCTCACCACCAAGCAACTTTAATCACTTCCTCCTCTGTCTGGCAATAAATGGACACTACCAGTATGATTACACTTCTCATGGTATGTTACAGACAATTTTAACATATTACTGAATTCCACCAGACTGTGAGACTTTTGAAGATCAAGACTTTCAGCATTGTATTCCCAGCACACAGCCTGATGATTGATATGCAGTAGGAATTTGGAGGTGGGAGCAAGTACAGAGAGAGACAGTAAAATAAAGGTTGCTGAGTGAATGAATGAACTTTTTTTTTATTTGAGAGATGTGGGGATTAGGTACATAAGTAGTCATCGCACAGGTGAAGTTTGGGCCTCCCATTGGTCCTCACTTCGCCTGGTGTGAGATTAGGTATACTTATTGATGTTATGTGCCCTCTCCCACCTGGGCAATATCCAACTACTGACAATCCCTTTCTCATAGCTTTATGATAAATGTTCAACATCCACTTATGAGTGAGAACATGTGGTACTCAGTTCTATGTTTCTGTAACAGATCACTGAGTATGATAGACTCTAAATCTATCCAAGTTGCTGCAAAGTTCATAATTTTTCCTTCTTTAAGGCTGCATCATATTCCATCATGTATATGTGCCACATTTTTAAATCCATTCCACTTTCAATGGTAGCACGATTAGCTCAATGTTTTTGCTATTGTGAATAGACTTTCATCAGCAATGTTTCAATGGGAAAATATTTTCCCAATTTTCAAAAATCAAATTACAAATGAACATTTAAAACATAGTTTATCCCACAATGAGAGACTCTACTTTTATTTTTGAAGTCTTTGTTGTTTCTATCCTGAAGCTAGGTATTCTGAAGCTAGGGGCTATAGACCTCTTAACATTTCACAGATGGTCTTTAGAGAGACTGTGAACTTCCCCAAATTTTCATTCAAATTGTTGTATAACCTTACATATGAGCCAAGTTTTTCTGGGGAGAAGGCTCACAGCTTTCAGCAAATTGACATGTGTAAATTAAAGCAAAGCCAGGGAGGTACTACACTGCATGTAAGAACTTACTTATAAAAGTTTAGAAGTACTAAAATTTTTGCTGTGTTCTTTCTTATACATTATTTCAGACCTTTATGATTAAAGAAGATGCATACTTACAGGTGGACCACCTCTATAAATAAAACTTTTTTTTTGCCTGAAGAATTCAGTTATGTGAGGCATTTTCAAAGAAGGAAACAACCACATGTCTTAAAAACGGAGGCTCAAGGTGATCATGTGCTGTCTGCGAGCTAAGTATCGTTGGCCTAACCAAGCCTTCAGAGTGCCATTTCCCTGAGACTAAGACTGGGATTTGGAGATCTAGCAAGACTTCTGTCCTCTTTCCTCCTTTTTCCTCTTCTTTATCTAAAACCATTATTTGAGAAATAATAGTTATTTAGCATGGAGAATCAGCCCCACTTCCCCAATCAATTTCTTTCTCTCTTTCTCTTTCTGTATGCCAAGGGTGGGGGAAGGATTGCTGGGTTTGGCAGCTGTCAGCCCATCATTATGGGCTCACTGTCCCATCTGCACTACTTAGATTGGTGCAGTCACAGGGGGTTTTACCCAAACAGACTCTCAGGGGAACAGTAACATACCTCTTGATTTGGCTGTGAAGTTATACTTGTGATTATTAATAGACAAGATAAGAGGCTGGTGCTCTATTCATCCATGTTAGAGCTAATTATTCAGTTTGATCTAAGCTGATTATAATACTGATAGATAACCATGCTACATTTATAGCTGCAGCAAGCAGTGGCCAAGAGCCTTGACACAGTGCTGCCATTTGTGTTTATCAGATAGGAAGAAGAGGGGCAGGGGGTGAGGGAGAAGAAGAAGCTGCCGGGTTGATTAGCAATGTGCTGCATGGGACCATTTATAATGAAGCATATCATTTAAATTTTCCCTTACAAATGAGTCCAATGCGTGTTGCAGGCTGCAGGCTCTGTTAATTGTCACAAACATTGCTTTTTTTTTTTTTTAACATTATTAGCTCTTTGGCAGGATCTCCATTGTTGACTAAAAACTTGGCATGATCAGGGCTTGCTGAATAATTTAGGTGGTTGGCAGCTGGAGAAGGAGAACACACACATCTAGGCAGACAGACATGCTGCTTGAGCTCTTTATATAATAGGATTGTATACAAAGCAGAGTATAGTCAGCAGTGACTTCTGTGTCTGTTTATAGGTAAACACTGATGTTAGTTTTATAGGAAAACTGGAGGGATACTTCTCACAAATTGTATGCGACATATGAGACAGATGCACTGAAGGACTGTTCAGATGACTCGGATCATCTCTGACTCTCACAGAATATGATTGCTGGAGTTTTCTCACACCACCACTCATGCTGCCTCTGCAGACAGGGTCTTTGAGGACCTGACTGCTGAGCATAGCAGGACTAATAGGACGTAGAGCCACTCAAAACCCTGAAAGTTTGTAAGCAGCTGATCAGAAAGACTCGTGAGTCACAAAGACTATGACTTTGGATTGCACATATATATGATTATGGTTGATGGTTGATGGGAGCAATTACTTACTTGGGTGAAAGGGCATGAAAAATGTCATGGGTAATATGGCACATAATTAATGCGCACATACAACTCTTTTAAACCAGACCCACCAATTCTCCTTCAATTGAATGTTCTGTACCAGTTAGGACTCTACAAGGCTCAAGGGACAAACCTCAACCCAAACAAATCTAGCCAACAAGATGTATCAGCTCAAATAAGTCCAAGTGCAAGAGTAAAAACAGCTGGATAAAGATTCAAATGATGTCACCAGGATACTGTTTTTCTGCCTGCACCGTTGGACTTTCCTTTAAGCATGCTGGTTTTATTTTCAAAAAGTTTGTCATCACCTTGGTGACAAATTGGTTATAGTTCTAGCCTCACATCACCCCCTGTTCAAGGCCAGTAAGGAAGAGTGAGTGAGATGGCACTAATGAAAGTCCTGAGGTTGAGTCTTGTTGTTTTACTGACCAAACAGGGTCACAGGCTCCTTCCCAAAGCAATCACCTCAATGTCAGGGTTGAAATTTGGGAAGAGAAAGATACTCAAGTAAAAACTGGATGGTAAGAATACTACATGGGCCAACAAAAAAAATTAAAACATAATGAATACAATCTTCCTCAGCTGGTTTTATTTTAGGAACTGAGGTTAATTTCTGCGTATCTCTCCTATTTACCAGCTTAGGAACACACACACATACACACACACACACACACACACACACACGCACACAAACACACAACCCCCTACACGTTTATTATTAGCACAAAACAAGGGGAAGGATGTTGAACTAGCATAACAAATTCAAGAAATGTTTTAAAATTCTAAACTAAGTAATTAAAAAAAATTAAAACTTAAAAAACCTACTAGTCTCCCTATCATTAGGTATGTCTCTTTCTTTATACTTCCTCTAGCTAAATGGAGAAAATATGGCTTATAGATTTACCTGATAGCCCATTGGCCATGGCACAAGATTGCAAAATACATTAAAACCAGTCTTTTCAATAGTGTGAAAAAACAGACCAATATGAATATTTCACCAAGGTCAAGTGCCCAGACCCCAGGAAAAAGTTTGATTAGAAGGACACAAAGAGCACGGTTTGTCCCTCTGTATATTATGTGGTTCTGTATCAGGCTGAATATGAGGCAAACATTTGAACATTATTTCCAATAATATCATTACTATTCTTGTGCTTCCAGAATGAACATCTGATTACTATTAAACTTCATTCTCCTGAAAAAATAACACTCTCCAATCACATACACATTCTTGAATTATAGCCAAAAAAATATGTTTCAGTAGTTCCTTACAGCATACATTTCATTACATATTAATGAATCAAACAAAGCATTGTTCTAATAGGCCATTAGATAACTTTTCATGCATTTATCTATTCTTCTAAGCATGCAATCAAATGAAGCCAGATTCACATTATGACTGCAGATTAAAAGCAGCAGCACAATTCATAACTGTACTTTAACTTTAAAAAAAGTAAGATTCAAGAAATGTACATGCCAAAATGATATGAACGAATTTTTAAAATTCCCCACTTCTACCACTATCACGTCACTCTACTTTTTCATCCCATCTTTATGGTAACTAAGTGATGACATTGAGGCCACATGATAAATTATCCAGTAGACTTAGAAAACCATGTATAAAGAGCAAAGTAAAAGGAAAGTATATGTTTATTACCTATAGTTAATAATTGATGACTTTTGAATATATGAAATATTCCACTAGCAAATGTTGTAATGCAAGGGAGATGAGAGAATTAGCATCTGTAGTTCAAGTGATTACAAAAATTTCACTATAGACATTTGGTACCTCCATCACCCTTCTTTGAAATATCAATGTGAAGACCACATTAAGCAGATTTCAAATTGCAACATACGTTTGAAATGAGATACGAGTTCTTCAAAAAAATCTCTTTTTACCATCCCATTCCTATTATAAAATTGAAAAGGGAATGCCCTTTATAATCTGAATAAATGCTTTGTTAAGTTCAGTTTTATTTAAGTTTCCGAAAGTGAAGAGATTGAGCCTGAGGTCAGGCTCTGGCTTCTCTAACACACCCATCTCCTGTCCTCTATTTCCTGATCACTGTAGTCCAACCCACTGGCCTTCTTTTCAGATCACCAAAGTAGTAGGTTCCTTCTGACTCCGGGACTATACCCACATTCAGAAGACTCAGATATAATGATTAGGTGTAAATCCTCTCATTCGCAACTGCTGACGTGAATTTACCTCATTCCAAATTCTGTTCCTGGTTACTGCTGATGTGAATTTACCTCATCATGGGAGATTGTCTTTTTGGGTTAATAGTTTGAATAAAAATACAAAGTACAGAATGCTAGTCAGAGTGGTGTCTGAGGCAAATACTGGATATGTCTGCAATTTTCAGCTGTTTTTGTGAGAAAGGTGATAATTTAGGAAAGACCATTTCACTTGTACTTAACGACAGAAGTTTATGGCAACCAGCTTCAGATTTAAAAAAATTTTTATTTTCACCTGCTGTCAGTATTAGGAAAGTGAAAAAAATTGTCTGGTGGTGAATGTGTTAAAACAAAAGCCAGTGATGCTAATGTACAGCCCACTTTGAGAACTATTAGCAGCTCCTTAAAGGCAGAAAATAGCTCTAGCAGGCCCAAGAACATTGTAACATGTGAGAAGAATTAATGAAATAAATAGATGAAAATGATTACAAAAAAGAAACAAAGTAGGGGAATATAGAAAGAAATCAGGACTAACTACCCAACAAATTGATAAACTTCCCATAACTTTTATTTCTCATGAATAAACATGTATTTCTTCTAATGTAATAATGGCAACTCTTACCTCTTTGAGCTCACAAGAGCCTCTGGAGTGTAAGAACCTTTTAATAAAGTAGCTCCTCTTTGTCATAAATCATTCATGGGGTAAGAGACTCTTACAGGACTAGCAGTGTTACTCACTTTGATGAATCTCATAAAGATAAAGAGTTTAACAACGGATTCATAAAAAGTTTGTCCATGATGAAGTCCTAAAGCCTAAGGCTACTTGTATACACATTGCTACAGGATGTCCAAGATGAAGAAATAAAGAAACTGGAGGCTTAGTATCATGTTCAAATAATTCAATGAATTGAGACCCAATCATTCTTCTTGTAATGGAAGATAGTTCTCTATATAGCCGTGAGCTTTTTAGAAAAATGCTAATGTAAAATAATAAAGACCTTGGATAGAAAGAGAAAACTTTAAAGGCAAAGAGTTCTATTATAAATAGAATATAAAATATTCTATTCCATTTTGTGTTCCTTCCAGAAAGATAAGTAGATACCTCTAAGAAAGAGCCCCATGAAGGAAAGACAGACTGATAGTGTTGAGAGCTAAACCATCTCTGGAATGTTTATCCTGTTCCAGGGACTTTGCTAAGTCTTTATGTGTGTTATCTCATTTGATTCTTAAAATAACTCTTTGAGATAAATGCTACTATTCATCTTCAGTAGGTTAATTGACCTGCTGAAAGATTTATAGCAATAAGTGGTAGAAATAGCTCTTTCCCTAACCTCATTGACAACAGGACCACAAGCTACATGCCAATACTCTCTGTACTCTCAGAGGCCTCCAAGGATGTTTTGTGTACCTTGTAAATTACAAAACAAATCCCAGTGCATGTCCCTTTATTCTAGGAACTTCCCTTACATTTTTCTTTTACTGGGCTATGAGCCTGTTTGATTACCAGGGCTAATTCTTTTGAAATACCTTTAGTGTTTAACACAAACATTTTTAATAGAACTGATGACAAGTAAAACAGGCACAAACTATTTTCTCAATTTTACACATAAAAATTTTAAAATCTAAGTAACCCAAGTATTCTAATGAGATTTGTTTTTTTGGTTTTTTTTTTTCAGTGTACTTAAAATGCCATCACAGTCACCAACAGCTTTTCCAAGTGTCTATTATGTTCCAAGTACTTAATTAGAAACTCTCCATAACGCATTTCTCGTGACGTCTTCAAAATTCTTCTGTTAATCATTTTACTAGATGAGAAAGCTTGCTTAAGGTAAAAGAGCTACTAGGTGGCAAGATTAGAATTCAAGACAGTTCAGTTTTCTGTTACATCAACTGTCTCCCAGGGAAATTACTGAATATTTCTACATTAGACTGCATTGTATTCTATTATCTTTGACTTCATTGCTATCTTATGAATCTTCCTTTCTTCCCATAACTGGTCTTTACAAACACTGTTTTTTTACCTAAGTAAGTAGAAAATGTTAGAATGAACATTTGGATTTCTGAAGAAGAATAAAATAATTCTAAGGAAAAAATAAAGTACAATACACCAATTAAATAATGAGATACCAAGGTGCTTACATGGAAGATGCCATTCACAACCACTTGGCTCCGACTACAGATGCTTTTCAGAGAAAAGCTAGTACTTGAGTAAAACATTTTTCATCTGATCACAGCCAAGCGTTTTATTTTTTCAAGAAAAACCAAGTGCAAATTGTGTTTGTTTTTGAAATCATGATCTCTACTTTACAAGTGAAATTCCACACACCAAAGTGTGAGTTTATTTTGATAAAACCACATTTCAGATTCCACATGCAACTGGGTATAAAATCAGGACATGTGGTATGGGGTTTTCATAAAAGTCAAAATCTGGTAATTAGCACCAAAACTGTTCTTTGAAATCTAAAAGTATTGGAGATAATAGAAATAAAAGCTTATGGAAATGCCAAGAATTTCTGTTCTTGCTAAATTCTACTCAAATACCACAAAATATGAAGGTGATGCACATTTTAAATCTCTTACACCCTGTTTATTAAAGAGAGAAAAAAGAGACATGAACACATTTTTGCAAACTTTTTATTTCTATAAAATTTATCTGACTTTTAATTGTCCAATTTTGAAGTTGAGTTATACCAACTCAGAAACTATCAATATAGATCTGAGCACATACTGGCCTTACCCAGAAAAAGTAGCATTGTATAAATCATTTAAAGGTAGTTCCATTGAATCTGCATAGGTTTATCACTACCAAGGACAAGGAAATCATGCAGAGAGAGACTTAGGAAGGACTATTTGAGAAGAAACTGGAATCCCAAAGTTACTGGCCCCCTAACTGGTATTCATTTTTCTCCCTATTTGGAGAGACAGAGAGAGAGAGAGAGAGAGAGAGAGAGAACATTTTAATTTCACCAGCTTTCACAGTAATTACAAAAATAAAATAAAATCTATCTTGGCAAGTTTCCAGCCCAAATTGGTGACTGGGTGCCTGACTGTTGATTTCAATAGCTGCATCACCTCCTGTTCTCTGGTAAACCTCAAGTCTACATTATTATTTAGTAGAGGAGTAGTAGAATTTAATGTTTCAAGAATTGGCAGTAGATCGTACCAGCAGTCCTTAAACAGCAGCATACTGTATTTATTTGTATGCTGCATTTAATCCGATGTATGTAATTCTATCTCCAAATTCCACATTTGTTGGCAATAAAATAGGGAATGATTCTATTTAAGTCAAAACAGCAGTCAAAACAGGAACAATACTATATTATAGCTCAGACGTGAACTAAATAATTGATACCAATTTTTTGGAAAACAACCAAAGTCTTGTATTTCAAATAATATACTCTATTATAATAGAAAGTAAGTCAAACCTTCACTTATGTAGAAAAAAACATTCCAAATATTCAAGGGAAATTAACTTGTAATAAAATACCCCAAAGTAATTTCTTAGAAGACAGTGTCACCTCTAAGGCTAAGAATAATGAAATACTGACATTCTAACACATGTATGAAAAACATCTAAATAACATTATTAATTTTAAGATGTTTGACATTGCTAACATACCATTTTTGTATGTATGTGTATGTGAATTATGAATATAAGACAAAATGACAGAATTTTGTTGGGTAAAGAAAAAATTTAAATATCTTTAAATACCTAAATGTCTTAAGTTTTTAAGTTACTTAGATTTGAAGATATGAGATAATATAAAATTGATCTGCACTTCGCCTTTGTATAGAAGATACAAATTTATTTCATTAATTAAAACAGCACATATTATTTATGTTGTAGTTTGCACATTTTTGTCCCACTCAAACTGCATCCTTTTATCTTCTTGATGTTGAGTTTGGACAAAATCATTTAGTCAAGCACTGGGCATGTGAAATCATGCTACCATCTGGGACTAAGAGAACAAAATGTGGAGAGCCAAGGATCACCAGCCAAATGATGGTCCCACTGCCCAAAATTTTGCATGATGTCTCCAAGTGGCCTCATATGCTTAATGTGTTCCCCTTTGGGTGAGTCTACACAACACAGAGTAAGCAAATAATTTGTAGTAAAAAAATAAAATAAAATAAAAGCTGCCTTTCAAAACTCTTCTGCAGAGTGGGAGGACACTGCCACTGACTATCTAAGAACAGGGCAAATCATCTCCTGGGTCTGCTTTCTTATCCATAAAATAAAGAAGTTGTACTAGATGACCTTCAGTTCAGTTTCATTCAAGAAGTACTCTTTCATAAACTATTCTATTAGGTGCTAGGGGTGCAAAGATGGAAAAGACATAGCCCTATTCTAGAGGAATTTATAGTACAGATACATGAATAGATCATTTTGAGGTAATATGGAGTTAAGAGAGACATATTTACAGGGGTCTATAGAAATCTAAGGTCGCTTTTATGAACATTTGCTAATAATTTTTCTGAATACTTTTTCTTCAATAAGAGGAAATATTGTGCCCTTATTTCAAGGAGGAGGAGGGAATGTTAAGAAGAGTCAGCGGAAGGACATGGGACAAAATTCATGTTTTTTGTTTCCAAGAAGAGACAAGGCAAAAAAAAAAAAAAAAATGAGCAAGGGAAGCCAAGAAACCTCACATTCAAATGACTTAATTATCTCTCAGCTGGCTTGTGCAATGCTGAAGTGTGTTATATGTCCAACTTGGACTATAAGAAGCCAAAGAAATGTTCTGTCTCCTTCCTAATAAATACAACTTTTGCACTCAACAAATGATTGGATAAGTTTGACCATCATAAAAGTGGTCAAAGAACTGAAAAGGTGTGCTTGAGCATGTGCCAGACAAACTGTAATGGATGTTATTGATGATTTTGTGCATTTAATAAACTTTCCTTCTGCCAAGCATTTCATTTCATCTTTAAAATTTATAAAGCCTTGGGACCGAAATGCTAGTAAAGTGCAGTTTTTTATATTCTGTAATTTAAAACTGCTGCATCTGACCCCTTTTCTTTGCAAAACTCAAAAGAACTGCGAAGGGCTACCTGGGTAGTTATATATACATATATATTTTCACTCTTTTAGATTATTGCAAGCAGTGATGTGCACACTGATAATTTCTGCTGCCAAGATTTTGAAGGTAAAAATAATACTTTAAATAAGATTGTAGGATTTTCCGCAAATGGATTGGAATATAGCTGTTGTGACTTTTTTTCTTGCTGTGTTCAGTGCTTCAAATGGGAAAATATATATCTGAGAGTCAAGGGAAAAAAAGTCCTTGCCAAGCAGATGTTGGTAAATTGCCAGCTGAAACAAAGTTGTGATGTTGGTGACAACAAGATTGGTTTCTAGAGGATATTTAGAAAGCAGAGAATCTGGCTTTGCTATCATTTCCCTCAGGAAGGGCCTGGATGATGGGCTACAGCACATTACCAGCTAGTATCTTGCTTCCAAACATCTGGATTCCTAGTCTCATCCATTTAAAAATGATTTACTTATTGTAGCTGGTTGTTTGAGGAGATTTCAGCCAAGAGAGAAAACATTCAGCCACCTCTTCTTCAAACGTCCAATTCTTAGCTAGTTCTGCCACAGTTTTTAAAAAAAGATTTAAAGAATCTCACCTTTAAGTTATTTTTTCTTCTTACAAATAAATCTAATACTAAATTTTGATTGGTTGGTTTTTATAGTATACCCTAATCAAATCAAAGGTGAAAGGAAATTAAAGCAAACATGTCCAAATCAATATGCTTTTGCTTCAGTTATTAAAATACTTGGAAGCAAAATATAGTCAAGACTTGAATTATACAGAAAACTGATTTATATTTCACATCATTTCATTGATGTAGAACAGTGGTTCACAATCAGGTTTTTACATCAGAATCATTAGGGAAATTTTTATGAATATATGTGCTCAGGCCATAACCCAAGCCTATGAAACAGATGAGATGCAGAAATGGTTATTTTGAACAAAATCCTCAGCTTTGTTTCAGAGACATTTGTCCAATTTTTTTTTCCATTTAATATTAGGTGTTTGATACCTGGTATAAATTAGGCAATTGTTACATTCTGTGTGTGTGGCAAGGGAAGTAGGGAGGAAGATTATGTACACAAAAATATAAAATAAGTTACAGAAAAATTATTAAAACATTACTTTCTGGGTATAAGCTTAATATCAAAAATCAATAATATTTCTCAATATTAGTTATAAAGAGTTAAAAGTGATATTGTTGTTATAATTTTAAAATGCCCAAAATACCAATGAATAAGTTCACCAAAAATGTGGGAAAAAAACTATAATGCATTACTGAGGCTAATGAGAAACTCATATTCAGAAACTAGAAGACGCATACTGGGAAAATGTCAATTATCCCCAATTTGATAAAAATAATACATAGAACCCCCCAAATGTACATATATATAAAATAAATTTATATATCTGTTATTGAAATATATCTGTTTAGAACTTGACAAGCTATTTATAATATATGCAAGAAGGTACAGAGCTCTTTCAGAAAGAATAATTTTCTCCTTTTATGTCTTGGCTACAACTGTTTTCTTATCATGACCTCTTGGTAGAGGAAAAGGGGCATGGACAACCCATGAGATGGTTTTTAAAGCCTCTTCCTCCAACATTGTCTATAGCACTTCTGACCACATTTGAATGGAAAAAACAACTCATATACCCAAGTCTCAAGTCAATGGTGCAAGAAAATATCTTCCTTTTACAATGGGTTTTGCTAGTTACATAGGAACTCATAGGAACATATCACTTTCCTAGAGCAAGTGACATCAACAAGATGGCAAAATAAGAGTTGTTTACCATCATCTTCTCACAGTGTATCCATTTTAGCAATCACTCATGGATGAGGGTACCATCGTGGGAGTTCAGGAGCCCAGCAGAGAAATTCCAGCAAATAAAACCTAACAATACACACATTGAGTAATAAAAAAAAAATAAAACAAAACAATTTATCTTGACTCTTGTCACCCCTCTCCCAAGGTGTCACATCACAGTGCCAAGAAACTTCTTCACCCCTTGATTCCTCCGTAGAAACATAAAGAGCATAGGGAAACTAGATAGCTCAGTCATGCAGTATACTGCTCAAGAGGCCCACCTACCTCTTTCCCATCTTTCCAAAAATATTGAGGGGATCATCATGGCTGAGTGGCTAGCAGAGGGTAGGGGCAGAAAATAGGGAGAGGGGTTCATAGAAACCAGAGTTAGAAACTCAACAAAAGGTCATATATCCAACTAACTACTTTTTTTAGATTAAAAAATATAGTTTATTTAAAAGTAAATTACAGAGAGAAAGAGAAGGGAGAGAGAAGATCCACTTTCCCAAGGTGGGGGAGGAGGCCAAAGCCAGGAAGCACGGTGATAACCATAGCTAAAAGAGCACATGGCCACACCAGAGTCTTGCAAGGCAATGATCCCCAACTAACTACTTTCTAAACTCTATTGGGATAACTACCCATAAACCACTTGGAGTGCCTCACTCACAGACCCTTTCTTCCCAACTGGCCCATAGGCACTTTCAATGTACCACACATCTCCCCCACATTCCCTGTGTCTGGCTTCTCATGTGCACCTCCTGGACAACAAGAGTGAGCCTTTGCAGATAATGCATGAAAATACACAGTAAGCCAGCTTGTCTCTGCAGGGTTAGAAGATAGCAGACAAACTAGATCATTTCAGTGCACTGCTATGGGGAAAACAACAAAAAAAGACTCAGCACCAGACCTGGCTTTATGAAATTTTTAGGAATTTCCCTCCAAGAGGGAACAAGAAGGATAAAGTGAGTGCATCCATGGAAAAGGTCTGAGAAAGCCTCAGAACCCTAACTTGGTTTCTGGTAAGTTCTTTCTTTCCTTGAGCCATTCAGTAAAAATTGGAAAAGGTGACAGAGTCTTCAAATGTGAAGACAGCAATGCAAAACATTAAGGAACATTAAAAAACAAGGAAATATGACACTAGCAAAAGAACAAACACATTTTCTATTAACTGACCTCAAAGAAATAGAGACCTATGAATTACCTGAAAGAGAATTCAAATTTTATTTAAGGAAGTTCAGCAGACTAAGGGAAACACAGATAGATAACTTAATGAAATTGAGGGGAAAATGAACAAAATTAAAAGATGGGCAGAAATTTAAAAAAATTAAAAAGTAAATTTTGGAGCAGAAGAATATATTAAATGAAATGAGAAATGCCATAGAGCTTCAAAAGCAGACTCAATCAAGTAGAAGTAAGAATCTGTGAACTTTAAGATAGGTAACTTAAAATTATCCAGTCAGAAAAAAAAAGAAAAGAAAAAATAAAGAAATCTCAGAGATTTATGGGACACCTTAAAGAGAAATAATATCAGAATTATGGAGTCCCCAGAAGGAGAAAAAAGACAAAAATAGGAAAATGTATTTTAAAAAATAAGGGCTGAAAACTTCACAAATCTTTGGAGACATATAGACAATCCATGTACATGAGGTTCAAAAGTCCCAAATAGTTTCAATGCAAAGAGAACTTCATCAAGACACATTATAGTCAAATTGTCAAAAATCAAAGAAAAAGACAAAAGTCTGTGAGCAGCAAGGGACAAGAGATTCATTACATATTAGGGAACCTAGATTGAATTATCAACAAATTTCTCAGCAGAAGTCTTGTAGGCCAGGATAGAGTGGGATAATATACTCAAAGTTTAAAAAAAAAAATCCACCAAGAAGACTTTACCTAGCAAATCTGCCCTTTAGAAATGAGGGAGAGAGATTTTTTTCCGGATAAACAGAAGCAGAGGCAGTTTACCTCTATAGGCCCGCTTTATAAGAAATGCTAAAGGAAGTTCCTCAAGACAAAGCAAAAGGACACTAATTAGTAACTTGAAAACATATAGGGCCAAAACCTCACCGCTAAAGATAAGTAAATCGTCAAATTCAAAATATTCTAATACTGTAATTGTTGTGTGTAAATCAATTTTAATTAAGTATAAAGGTGAAAAAGACAAGTGTATTAAAAGTAACTGTATTTATAATAATGTGTTAATCATTAAATGATACAAAAAGAAGAAAACTGTGACACCAAAATTTAAAAATGTGGGTGGGAGAGTAAAAGTCTAAAGTTTCTGTCTGTAATCAAAATTAAAATAAGCTTAAAGTAGACTATTATATGTCTTATGTAAATCCCATGATAACCACAAAGCAAAAACCTATACTAGATACCCAAAAGATAAAAAAAGAAATCAAAGCATAACACTATAGAAAATCAGATCGGTAAGAATGAGAGCAAGAGAGAACAGTGGAACTACAAAATATTCAGAACAAATAGAAATGACAACAGTAAGTCCTAATCTATCAATAATTACTTTAACTGTAAATAAACTAATTCTTCAATCAAAAGAACATAGAGTAGATGAATACAACAAACAAACAAAAACAAGATCCAATTATATGATGCGTATAAGAAACTCATTTTAGTTTTAAAGACACATAGGCTAAAAGTGAAGGGATGAAAAAAATATACTCCATGCAAATAAAGAGTAGCTATAGTTATATCAGACTAAATAAACTTTAAGCCAAAAACTGTAACAAAAGACAAAAAATTTCATTATATAATGACAAAGGGGTTAATTCATAAAGATGATATAATAATTGTCAATGTATATGTACCCAACAATGGAGCACCAGATATATAAAGCAATTATTAGCAGACCTGAAGGAAGAACTAGAAAACAATATAACAATATTAGGAGATACCAGTACTGATGTCTCACATTCAACAATGAATAAAGTATAAAACAAAAAGTCAACAAGAAAACACTGGAAGCAAATTTCACTTTAGACTAAATAGACCCAACAAACATTCTCATAACATTCACCCAAATATACACCACCGAAAGTTTTGAAAGTGTAAGGAGAAGAAAAGGTATCAGTATTATGTTCAAATGAAATATTTAGCTACACTGGTTTTAATTCTCTGAAAAGAAAAAAATAAAAACCTACCTGTATTTATCCAACAACTGATTTCATGACCATCATGTTGGAAATATACAATAATATGACAATTAGTCTGATAGTCTATTTTTGTCTTGAATGACAAAACTTACAAATGATGTAATGTAAAAAAAATAAAGCAAACAAACAAACAAAATTCCACCCAACAGCAGTAAAATGCACATTCTTCTCAAGTACACATGGAACATTTTCGGTTATATGTCAGCCCACAAAACAAGTTGTAACAAATTTAAGATGACTGAAATTATATCAAGTGTATGTTCCAACCATAATGGCATGAAACTAGAAGTCAATAACAGGAGGAAAACTGAAAATTTTACATATATGTGGAAATTAAACATCACACTCCTAGCAAACTGTGAGTCTAAGAAGACAGCAAAAGGAAAGTTAAAAAAATATTTTGAGAAAAACAACATACTAAAACTTATGGAATGCAGCAAAATCAGTTCTAAGAAGAAAGATTATAGCAATAATGCCTATCTTGAAAAAGAGGAAATATCTGAAATAAATAATCTAACATTATATCTGAAGAAATTTTCTAAAAAGTAAGCAGCAGAAATAATAAAATAAAATGAGAGCAACAATAAAATAATCAATGATACTGAGTTTATTTTTTAAAAGACAAACAAAATTGATAAAACCCTAACTAGAGCAACTAGGGAAAAGAGATAGGAGACTCAAATAATTAATATCATAAATAAAAGAGGAGATATTACAACTGATACTACAGAAATACAAAGAATCATAAAAGACTACTGTGAACAAACAGGATAAGCTAGAATAAATGGATACATTTCTAGAAATGTACACCCTATCAAGAAATATACAACCTATCAAGACCAAATCATAAAGAAATAGAAAATCTAAACAGACCGATAATGAGTAAGAAGACTGACTCAGTAGGAAAAAAATCTCCCACCAAAGAAAAATTTAGGACTTACTGACTTCACCGGTGAATTCTACCAAATATTTAAAGAAGAATTATTACCAATCTTTCTCAAACTCTTTCCAAAAATTTAAGAGGAGGAAAAACTTTCAAATTCATTTTATGAGGCGAGCATTACCTTGATATCAAAGTCAGACAAGAACACTACTAGAAAATAAAATTACGGGCCAATATTCTGATAAAAAATGGATGCAAAAATTCTCAACTAAATACTAGCAAGCCAAATCCAATAGCACATTAAAAGAACCATACACCATGACCACGTGAAATTTATCTTTGGATATAAGGATAGTTTCATATAGGCAAATTAATCATTGTGATACACCACATTAACAGAATGAAGGATAAAAATTATATGATCATATCATTAGATGCATTAAAATCACTTCACAAAATTTGACACCCTTTCATGATAAAACCTCTAAACAAGTTAGGTATAGATAAAACGTACCTCAATATAATAAAAGTCATATATCTCGAACCCACAGCAAACATAATACTGAACAGTGGAATCTGAAAGCTCTTCCTTTAAGATCAAGGAACAGGACAAAGATGCCTACTCTCAGCACACTTACTCAACATGGTACTGGAAGTTTTACCCAGATCAATTAGGCAAGAAAAATAAATAAAGTCATCTAAATGGGGAAAAAAAGTAAAATTGTCTGTTTGCAGATATCATAATCTTATATATATAAAACCCAAAGACTTCACCAAAAAAACCTCTTAGAACTAATAAAGAAATTCAGCAAAACTGTACTATTCAAAATTACCTTGTAAAAATCAGTAGCATTTCTACACACTAATAATGAACTATCCACAAAAGAACTTAAAGAAATCATCCCATTAACAATATTTAAAAAGAATAAGCCAACAAATAAATTTAACCAAGGAGGTGAAAGATTTGTACATAGAAAACTATATCATCAGCAAAGAGGGATAACTTGACTTCCTCTTTTCCTATTTGGATACCCCTGATTTCCCTCTCTTGTCTAATTGCCTGGGCTAGGACTTACAGCACAATAGTGAACAAAAGAGGTGAGAGGGCAGCCTTGTCTTGTTCCAGTTTTCAGGGGAAATGTTTCTAGTTTCTGTCCATTTAGCAATATGTTAGCTGTGGGTTTGTCATAGATGGCACTTACTATTTTGAGGTATGTTCCTTCTATACCTAGGTGTTTAAGGGTTTTCATCAAGAAGGGATGCTGGATTTTTCAAAAGCTTCTTGTGCATCTAATGAGATAATCATGTGGTTCTTGTTTTCACATCTGCCGATATATTTAATGACATTTATAGTCTTGCAAATGTTGAACCAGCCCTGCATCCTGGGGATGAAGCCTACTTGGTCATGGTGGATGATTTTTGAGATGTGTTTTGGGTCCGATTTGCTAGAATCTTGTTGAGGATTTTTGCATCAATGTTCATAAGTGATATTGGCCTGTAGTTCTCTTTCTTTGTTGGATCTTTGCCCAGTTTGGGTATCAATGTAATGTTAGCTTCGTAAAGTGATTTGGGGAGAATTCCATCTTTCTCAGTCGCCTGGAATACTTTCAATAGGATTGGTATCAGCTCCTCCTTGTACGTTTTGTAGAATTCTGCTGGAAAGCCATCCGGTTCAGGGCTTTTTTTGGTAGGTAGTTTTTGTATGACAGAGTCAATTTCCTGGGTTGTTATTAGTCTATTTAGTGTCTACTTGTTTTAACATGGGGAGGTTGTGTGATGTCAGAAAGTCCTCCATTTCATCTAGGTTGTCAAATTTCCATATAGGTGTACATAGTAATCTCTGATAATCCTCTGTATTTCTTCGGGGTCAGTTTTGATTTGATCTTTTGTATTTCTGATTGTGTTTATTTGGGCTTTTTCTCTCTTTTTCTTGGTCATTCTGGCTAGGGGCCCATCAATCTTGTTAATTCTTTCAAAGAGCCAGCTTTTTGTTTTGTTGATGTTTTCTATGGTAT